>LFYR01001858.1:586235-672013 GCA_001185155.1 Zostera marina
ATTCCCTTTGTAATGTAATTTTTTATCGGTACTCTCCAATCCTCCTTTGCTGCCAGTGTTAGGATTTTGTTTCTTTCACTTTTTGCTATTGATGGCACTTCCTGCCGTTCCACTCGAACCCATCGCCCTTTTGGCACACTTGGGGACGCGCCCAATCTTGCTAAGATATCTGCCTCTTTATTTTCCGTGCGGCTTATGTGATGTAGTTCCCATTCTGCGAAAAGCTGCATCGTGTCACGTGCTGCTTCTGTGTATCGACACATCCCTTCTTCATTTGACATGAATTCCCCATTGACTTGATTTGCTACTAACCGTGAATCCGTATGAAATTTTGCCCTTCTGGCTCCTAACGCTTTTCCTAGTTGTGCCCCTGCTATTAGTGCCTCATACTCTGCTTCGTTGTTTGTTGTTTTGAAGTTAAAGTTAATTGCGTGTTCTATCTTTTCTTTCGTAGGTGTCTGGATTATTATTCCTGCTCCGCACCCGGAATTACTTGCCGACCCATCAACATGAATAATCCACCAACTCTCAACTTCCTCCCCACTTGGTGTAAATTCTGCCAAGAAATCAGCGACTGCTTGTCCTTTGATTGCTTTTGCTGGTACTATACTTATATAAAATTCGCTTAATTCCACCGCCCATTTTGTCAATCTGCCCGATACATCTGGCTTATGTAACAACTGTAACAATGGAAATTCCGTTGGGATGGTTATTGGGTGTGCTTGAAAATAGGGTTTTAATCTCCTTGCCGTTGTTACTATTGCTAACCCCAATTTCTCAATTTGTGGATACTTCTTCTCTGCTCCTTGTAATGTGCGCGAGTAATAATAAATTGGCCGTTGCGTACCATCCCTTTCAGTCATTAGTACCGTGCTAGTAGCATTGTCGGATGCAGCTATGTATAATTTTAATGGTTCCCCCGGGAACGGTGGCTGTAAGGTTGGTAAATTCTTTAACTGCTCCTTAAGTTTTTGAAACGCTTCCTCGCATTCTTCTGTCCATGTTATTTTCGGGCTCGACGATTTTATTAACTTGAAAAGAGGTTGTAATGTGTCTGCCCCCCTTGCTAAGAACCTGCTTAGTGCATTTACCTTTCCGTTGAGTTTCTGCACTTCTTTTATTGTCTTTGGTGGGGTCATTGCCATTATCGCCTCTACTTTTTCCGTACGGGCTTTTATCCCGTAGGGAGTTATTTTGAAGCCCAAAAAATGCCCTTCCGTGACCCCGAAAGAACATTTTTTTGCCTTCAATCTTAAACCTGCTCTTCTGATGTTATCAAAAGTCTCCCTCAGGTCTGGTAAGTGCTCTGCAACTGTTTTGGAACAAACTAGGATATCGTCTACATATACTTCGAGATTCCTCCCGATCTGATCCTTAAATATTTGATCCATGGCCCTCTGGAACGTTGCTCCTGCATTACGTAACCCGAAAGGCATTACCCTGAAACAGAAGGTACCTGTTTCTGATATAAAAGATGTCTTTTCTTCATCTTCCCTAGCCATGGGTATCTGATTATAACCAGAATGTGCATCCATGAAACTCAGTAATTTGCATCCTGAAGCTTGGTCGACCAAATGGTCTATTGATGGGAGTGGGTATGAATCTTTAGGGCAAACTTTATTTACATTTGTAAAATCTACACACATCCTCCATCCTCCATCTGCTTTTCTTACCATTACCACATTTGATAGCCATTCTGGGTATTTTACAGGTCGAATGAAATTTGCATCTATCAGTTTCTGTACTTCTTCCGCTGCCGCCTCCTTCCTATCTCCTCTTAGTGGTCTCATCTTCTGCCTTACTGGTCGTACATGCTTTCCTACTGCTAATTTGTGTTCCGTGAGGCTCCGGTCGATCCCTTTGAGTTCCGTTACATCTTTGGCGAACAGATCTTCGTTCTCTTTGAGTAGTTTCACGATATCATTCTTGACTTCTTGCGGGAGGTCAGCACCCACTTGTACATTGCCACCGTTTAATTCTACTACTATCATATCTGAAGCCGACTTGAACTTTGGACGTTCTTCCTTGACAGTATGTGGGAGTTTGTTCTTTTCTTCCGCTGCAGTCATTACTTGCCCTGTCGAGTTTATATAACATTCCCTCGCTTTTTTCTGTGATCCTTTAACTGTGCATATCCCTGCTTCCGATGGAAATTTCAAACATTGGTGCAGAGATGATGTTACTGCCCCAAATGCATGTAATGCTATCCTTCCTAATATTGCATTGTATCCCGATGAAAATGGCACCACCGAGAACTTCACTATCATTGTTGTCTCTTGTGCAAACTTTCCCAATGTTATTGGGATGTCTATTGTTCCCAGCATTTGGACTTCTCCTTGGCCGAACCCAGTAATTGGTGTGCCACACGGGCCCAAATCCGCCCTGCTAAATCTCAATTGATCAAATGCGCTCCAATATAACACATCTACTGAAGCTCCTGTGTCCACTAGCACTCTGTTTAGTCTAATCCTTTCCTTGTCCTCCCTCTGTACAATAGGTGTTATGACCAATGGGTCATGATGTGGAACTGTGATTCCTGTCAAGTCCTCATTTGAAAAACGGATATCCTCCCCTGCTTTGATTTTTTTTATCATTCCATCCGTCCGGCTAAGATCCTCTGCATACCTTTTTCCTTCGAATCCTGTTCCTCCTCTGGCTGCTTCTCCTCCTGATATTGCTAATATTTCCCCGATATTCCTTCCATCCTGATCTTCCCTGCGGTTCTGATATCCTGGCGCTCTAATGTCCCTGTGGTCTTGATGTCCTGCAGGCGCTGGTGCTGTTCGTCGCGGTGGCGGAGAAGGTAACCTTTGACGTACGGGGAGCGTGCCCTGCCGCTCTTGTATTCTTTCTAGTTCCTTTGCCAGAATCCAACACTCGGCCGTTGTATGTCCTATATCTTCATGATATTCACAATACAAGTGTGGATTTCTGTTAATTGCTGTTTCCGTACGCATTGGTCGCGGTTACGGAAGTATCCTTTCTTCCCTTAACGCTAAAAATACCTGTCGTTGGTTTGGAAACGGGGTGACCCTTGGTGGACCGTAATTGGTGAAGTTTTCCCTTGGGAAAGGGGCTCTCCTTGCATTATCTTCTAACAACTCCCTGTTTTGTGATCGGGCTTCCAGTCTTGGCTGCTTTTGCTGTGCATTTTGATCGTACTGGCCTTTCGGTCTTTGACGTATCTGCTTATATTTTGCTTCGTGGTAATCTTCTACGTTTGATTCTTTATACGATCTCTCTATAGCTTCTGCAAATGTTGATGGGAGATCCCTTACCAAATCCCCTGAAAATCTGGTTGGTCTTAATCCGTTAACTAATGCCATTAGTACTCCTTCCTCCGAGCAAACGACTTTTTGAACTGCCATTGCAAACCGATCCATATATTCTCGCGTTGACTCATGTTCTCCCTGTACCACTGTTAACAAAGTTGTATTTAAACCTTTGCGCCTTATTTTATGCCCGAAGGCAATTTTGAACGCTTTTTCCAAGTCTTTGAATGAATTGATACTTCCCACCGGAAGGTTTCTGTACCAACCCACTGCTTCTCCCTTCAAAGTTTTTCTAAACATACGACACCAAATGTCTCTTCGCCCAGTAGTATCCTCCATTTCCATACGAAATGAGTGAACGTGATCTTCCGGATCCGTTGTACCATCATATGATGTCATTTTTGGGGCTCTCCACCCCGTCGGATATCCTTCTACTAACAGATGTCGCGCCAAAGCTTCTTCGTTGTCCGTTGGTGTCAATTGGTCCAGATAACCAATTGACGGCCTTACGGGGATGTTCTCACGCATGCTTCTATTTGCCATTGACACAATTTGTTCCTGAAGTTGCCTTTGATTATTTTGTAAATCCGCGATAATTGACATGAGTTGACTCTCTCTTGGTTCCCGCAATATGGGAAACGCTCTCCCATACCCTTCTTGGTCATTTCTATGTTCTGGTGATCTTGATCGGCTTTGCTCCGACCAACTTGCATCCATCCCATCTTCCGGTATTGCCTCTTCAAAGAACCGGGAATTTTCGCACGTACGTTGCTGAGGGTGATAAGGTGCCTCTTCGATATTTTCTTCTAAACGCACTTGTTCGCCTACACCTTGGCTTTCACGAGTAACTGTTGACAGCCGATTCCCGTATGTCTCTGCCGCCCCGTTTTCCAGACTTCCCTCTACCTGAATTTCCCGCTCCGGTTGCTCTGCATCCATCTTTTCGTGTTCGATTCACGTCAGGTTCACCACTGATCGTGTCCTTCTGGAAAGATGGCCGATCCTCTCTACTCTCGTATAATCCCAAGTATATTACAAGTATATTACAAGTATATTACAAGTATATTACAAGTATATTACAAGTATAGTCACAATGTATTACAAGTGATCTCCCCCCTTTTACACTTCACCCCTAGGGGTATTTATACAACTTCCTAACATGAATCGACCTGATGGATCCGATACACTTGGGACGCCTTCTTTGGGATGTCAACTGCTCGAGTTAATGGGTCCTTTCAGCCGGTCGGCCAAATGTTCGTAGGGCTTATGGGGCCGCCCGGACCATTCGAACAGGTTAACGTCCTCGGAATGACCTGGGCTTTCCACTGTTCGTCTTGCTGGGCCTAGGCTTCTTCGTGGGCCTGGGCTGGTAACTTGGGGGTACCATCAAGTATTAAGGTTTCTGAAGGTCCACGATTTGAATCTCGTTGTGTATGTATTTTCATTAATATTTCTACTGTGATATAACTCGTCAACTGATCACATTAACTATTAAGGTTTCTGAAGGTTCAAGATTTGAGTTTTGTTGTTTATGTATTTTCATTAACATTTCCACTGTGATGTAACTTGTCAACCGATCACATTAACTATTAAATTTTCTGAAGATTCAGAATTTGAGTTTCGTTGTGTATGTATTTTCATTAACATTTCCACTGTGATATAACTCGTCAACTGATCACATAAACTATTAAGGTTTCTGAAGGTTCAGGATTTAAGTCTCGTTGTGTATGTATTTTTATTAACATTTCTACTGTGATATAACCCGTGATATATTATATGACTCTGATATACCATAGATAGATATTTCTAATTTGAGTATATCTGGTACTTACATGAACTTGGTTGATATCTATGTTTGTGAAATGCTTCTGTTCCCAACACTCTAGTGAACCTATCGGTTAACTGGTAGCCACTGGGAATATTGTAGATGTCTCTTTGTCAATTAGTTCTCTCACAAAATAGTAACTGATGTCTATCTATCACGATTTTAGAGTGATCGCAAAATACTGATGGATGGATTTGTTGTCGTATAAATGGCCGATTTGTTATCACATAAAATTAATGGAAAGTTGGCAAATTGGATATAAACATATCCAATTATTTTCAGTAAGTGTTGTATACAACTTCATGATTGTTGATTAATTTGATTGATAGTAAGGATGAAAAAACATAGTGGAATGTATACCTACTTTTGCTCATCTTTACATTCTTATGGAAAACATCATTCTATTAAACAAATTAAGCACATCACAATCTCTATCAACTCTGCTATATTTTTGGTAAAAAGATCTTTCACCACAATAAATATTTTTGTTAAATATATAAGATCGGTAATTTTCAGATACACATTACGTCGGTGCGTCAAAATACGTCGTGCGCATCCTGTTTTTTAATTTTTAATCCAACGGGTAAAATAATGTACTGCACAAGACACTAACACATGTACGACGAAAAAAAATATACAACAAAAGACACTAACTCATGTACGACGAAATGTCGATCTAATGGTCAGAATTTTTTGACGCATTGAAATTCGACACACAGGAAACCTGCCCTATATAAGATACCACAATTAAAGTCACGTGAAAGCTTTTTATTGATAATAAACTTTTCTTTAATTTAATTAGACCATGAACATGCAATACATTATCAATAAAAACTTTTTCAACCTATCATTAAATAAACTATTTCTTTATGTTAATTTTTTAGTTCTTGGCCACTTTCTATTAGGGGTGAGAATGGGGTGGGTCACGGACGAACGACCCTGCCCCGTTCGAGACAAGTACCCTGATCTCCTACCCCGATTTCTGCTAGGGACCCGGTGACCAGGGAGACCCGCTCGGAATTATAAAAAAAAATTATAAAATGCAAATTATAAAAAAATAATTAAAAAAGTAAGTTTAAAATTAAAAATGAGTAAACTTTTTATCCTAACTCTTAAAAGTAAATATAAAATAGACATAAGGTTTAAGGGCTAAGACAAAAATGTAATAAATTCATAATCCTATAGCTAATATAATATAATATAATTTATTAAAAATTTGTCTTTTTTAAACCGAGACGACCCGTCCGGGTTTCGCCTTGCTCCGAAATATGGACAACGGGTTGAAAAAATAAAAACAGGGCTGAATATCTGTCCCGACCCCGGTGGTAACCGGGACGCGGAACGGGATGGTACCGCGGTGTCCCGTTCTCACTCTACTTTCTATGTGTTAACAAGTGAAGTTGAAAACGAATTGTTCAATGAAATAATCATATAAACTCATTACAACGACAACTAATTAGGGTAGTTTGTATTATAAGGATAAACAATAATTACTAGACAATTCAAATATAACAAAGTGATCAAGGCAGCTTTATGTAATAACATCCATAATGGTATTTTGGTAATATAGAATATCTAGATGACTAGTTATAAAGGGTAGTTAAGTTGTTATCAATTACTTAGTAGTGTAAGTAGAGTTGTAAATGGGCTGGGTCTGGGTTGGCTGCTTGGACTGGACCCATGAAGTTGGTCCGAGTCTGGGCCAGGTCCAGAAGGAAAATGGCTGAACCCAGACCCATTAAAAAATCCAGGTCTGGGCCGGGTCCAATAAATGATTTTTTTTACCTAAAAAAATCAATAAATAATTAAATATACAAAAATAGTTAAAATTTTTTTAGTAAAATTAATAAAAATTTATATTTAACCCTTAAGTTATTAATATATTATAAAATATATATTAAAATATTTATATTTAAATCCTAAGTTACTAATATATTATAAAATATTTATCTTAAACATTTATAATATCCGAGTCGGTCTGACCGAGTCTAGCTAATTTGGACCCGGGTTACTAATTGACCTGGTCTGGATCCGGACCTCGTGGTCCAAACCCTTTAATGGGTCTAAAAGTAATCCCAGACCGAGACCTGGTCGCCCGTATGGTGATAGATGAAAATAGTTTGCTACAGAATTAAATCTATTCAAAGGGAACTCATTCGTTTCACAAATTACATTGTCTTCAACATCATTCGATACTACTTGGTAATTTCATTAATTTTAAAACAAAAAAAAAGGTAAAGCTACATGCAGCTTACCTCACACCCTCTGCATTGATCCAATCAAGTGATCTTACGATCTTTAGATCTTCACAATCTTTGAGGAATGACTTTTGATTTCTAGAAATGCATATGTCTGCATCGTTTTACGTAGTGAGCTTAGGACAATGATTGGATGAAAAATCTCTGGTGTGCTCCTGATATCTTTTTTTTTTCCTAGAGAAAACCCTGCTATCGCATTTCGGTCCACTACTTTGTAAATGACTTGTCATACCGTGTTTCCTATTTTCAGAAAGAGCTTAATCTGTGATCATCGAGGTTCCTATGGTCATGATCAATTTGTGCAATTGATCATACCATCATCTTTACCATATTTTCTTGGCCGAATGAGCCAGAATTTTATATTTAGTTGAATTCTGGCTCATTCTAACTTTGTAGTTTACATGATTTATAATACAGGTTCCTACTAGATACTTAATATAATACGAAGTAAATTACAAAATTCTATTATTATGCTTCCACCTTTCCCGTCCCTGCTTCTTGTGTGATCCTCATCCAATCTTCTGCTAGTCTTTGCTCTTAATACTATCCTTTACTCTTGTATCTCGTTGTTGTGAAGGTCTTTGTGACATCTTCTATAATACGCCTTCCAATTTCCCGTGGTCTGGTGGATCTGTCCTCATGCACTCTTCTATTTCTTTCCGCCCAGATGCCCCATATTGTTGCTTCTATGAATGCCCATGTTAAACCCAACATGGTGACTTTTTGGTTCTGTACTTTGTTTGTGTAACATCCTGCTTAAGTATGTTAACAATCTGATACTAAATTGACAACGAAATGAATTTACGTGTCCAATAATCTCATAAATTTAATCACCAACACTACAAAAAAAAGGACCTTGTATGACGGCCTTTAGATGGCGGATTTCCGCCATCAATAATTTAGTTCTTTAGATGGCGGACATCCGCCATCTATTCTTTGAGTCCGCCGAGGAAAGGTTTTGGTTCGACGGCGGTTCAAATTTATTTTTCGATGGCGGTGTTTAGATGGCGGATTTAGAATACTATTTTGCTAAGGTTTAGATGGCGGACGTCCGCCATCTATATATGGGCACAACCGCCCTCTCCCAGTTATAGATGACGGATGTCCACCATCTATAAACTCAGATAATCGCCTGATTTACTTATGATAACGGAAATCAGCCATCTAATGTTACAAAAATAGTCGACGGACATCCGCATCAATAAAATTAACCGCCATCAATGAATTGGCGCCAAACTTTTTTCGTGTCACATTTTAGATGGCGGACAATTTTTGGTGGGAAATGAGGATGAATAATAGATGGCGGTTATGGGTTATAATGGTGGTTGTCAAGATGGCGGATTTCCACCGACTATCACTTTAGATGGCGGAAATCCGCCATTTAAAGATCGTCATACAAGGTCTTATTTCTTATAGTGCAAACAACACTAGGATTTCAAAGGTAACTAAAATAAGTTTTGATAACAACATGGTTCAAAATCTAATTTAACGATTGAAAGCTCTGAGATACTCCATCCCGTCCTCGCGCCATGTTACATCTACTTCCACCCTACCACATCACAAATCAAAATATGGATATGAGTCACAATATCATGACTCAGTATGGTTTTCCCTACATTTCAGTCGAACCGCATTGTAAAGCAATCAGAATCACAAATATCAAGTAGATCATAATACTTTTTCATTATATTATAACACTCACACTTCACTTATAATTATATGTCATCCTGTAACACTCACAATTCACTTGTAATTTGATTAATACCAATACTACCATCACTCACTCAGTAACACTTCACTTACCGGTTACCCATCACAAGATTTCACTTATAAATTCACAAATATTCAATTAACATCGTGAAAATAAATGTAGACCGATCTGAAATTTTAAATATCGGTTACCGGTTAACGGGTTCTGGTCAACTAATGCTCTCAGCAAGCTGCCCACTGATCGATTGACCACTTCGGTTAGTCCATCTGTCTGTGGATGAGCTGACGTGCTAAACTTGAGTGTGGTGTAGCAGCTTCCACAGTGTCTTCCAAAATAACCCGACGAACTTGGGATCGCGGTCGGAGACCATCGATAATGGAAATCCGTGGAGGCGTACGATCTCCTTCATAAATAACTCATCCACTCGACTTGCGTTATCACTCTTCTTGCAAGGTATGAAATGTGCCATGCGGGAGAATCGATCGACCACTACGCAGATGGCGTCTTTTCCGGCCGTCAAACGGGGTAGGCCGGTGATAAAGTCTAGAGATAGGTCTTCCCACGGTCGAGATGGAATTGGCAGAGGCATGTATAGCCCTTGAGATGGTGCACCGGTCTTGATCCTCTGACACACCGGGCAACTTTTAAAGAATTTCTTGACTTCCTTGTGTAGCCCGGGCAAAAAAAAATGTTCTTCGAGTAGTTGAGTTGTTTTAGTAATTCCCACGTGTCCTCCCATGTTATTCCCATGCACTTCCCTGATCAGTTTCAACCTGAGGAGTGACTTGGGAATGCATAATCGGTGATCGGTGAAGATGAACCCATCTTTGAGTTGGAACCCTTGAAAGGGTGTCCCCATTTGTAACTCCTTCCATATTGATCGGAAGTCGTCATCGGTTTCGTATTCGTTAATAATGTCATCTATCTTGGGTACTTGTATTTTGACGTGTGTCAAGGTCATACTTTTCGGGCTAAGTGTGTCGGCCACTTTGTTGGTTTGACTGGATTTATGGACGATAGTAAAGGTGAACCGTTGTAGGAATGTGATCCACCGGAGGTGCATGTGGTTGATCGTCGTTGCCTCATTGACGTCCTTGAGGGCTAAGTGGTCGGATCGAATGATGAAGTCTCGTTGTAGCAAATATGGTTCCCAATTCTTGAAGGCGCGGACAACGACATATAGTTCAATTTCGTATGTGGTCCAATGTCGGCAACCTTCTCCCAACTTCTCACTGTAGAAGGCTATTGGATGCCCTTCTTGTGTAAGAATGCCTCCAACCCCGGTGTTGCACCCATCACACTCCGCCTCGAATAATTTCTCAAAGTCGGGTAGAGCTAAAACGGCGGCGGAAGCAATCTTTGCCTTATGCTCCTTTTGACCATAAGAATGGACCCTTTCGTAGGCAATCGGTTTTCCCGGTGACAATCGTACTGAAATTTCGGATGAACCGACGGTAAAACAATGCTAGGCCAAGGAAGCTCCGTACTTCGGTCACAGTTTGGGGTTCCCGCCAGTTTAGTAACGTTGCTACTTTGCCTTGGTCGGTGGACAGCCAGTGGGCTCCAACGATAAATCCAAGGAATGTCAGTTCAGCCACTCCAAACACGCACTTCTCTGTGTTTAATCGTAGGGCATGCAATTAGTTCCAGCAATTGGAGGACCTCGATCACATCGGACTCGTGAGTCGACGGTTGCTTGCTAAAAATGAGTATGTCGTCGAAGTAGACGACAATGGTTCTTCCGAGGACGGGTCAGAGAATCATTGACATGGGCCTCATGAAGGTAGATGGGGCGTTTGATAAGCCAAACGGCATCACCACCCATTCAAATAGTCCGGCCGGAGATTTGAATGCGGTCTTCCACTCATCATCGGAGCGGGTACGTACTTGGTGATAACCGCTTCGTAGGTCGAGCTTTGAGAATATTTTGGCCCCCGCTAGCTGATCTAACAGTTCTTCAACCCGGGGTACGGGAAAACGGTATCTAATAGTGATCTTGTTGATAGCCCGGCTATCGACGCACAACCGCCAATCGCCACTTTTTTTTGGAACGATGAGGGCCGGTACCGCATATAGGCTGGTGCTTGGGCGTACGAACCCTTGCTCAATTAATTCATCGATTTTGAGTTGTAGAATTTCGGACTCTTTTGGGTTCATTCGGTAGTGTGGTAGGTTTGGCAAGGAGACGCCGGGGGTAAATTCAATTTCGTGGTCGATGTCCCGTCGCGGTGGGAGCGCTGCCGACTGATCCGAAGTGGCTAACTGCGGGTGTGCCTCTATAAATTCAAGAATGGCTAGTGGCATTGGTGTGGTAGCCTCTGTCCAGATTGGTTTGGAGGTCAAGGCCCAACCGAACCCTTCTTCTTCAATAGCTCGGGATAATTCGGCTCTAGAGACCATGGTGACGGTGGATTTTGTTTCGATGATGTCCGGTCTGGGTGGTAGTGGCGTTAGCACGAGTCTCTTTCCCTTGAAATCGATAATAATTTGGTTGGTTTTACCACGATGTGTATAGTCCGTGTCGAACTACCATGGTCGACCCAATAGGACATGTGCGACGTTCATATCGACCACGTCGCAAAGGACCACCGTCTGATAATCTTTGCCGATGGTTATCGGCACACGGCACTGTTCTATCACTCTCTTCACGTTGGATTCATCGATCCATGAAACCGTGTAAGGTTGTGGGTGTCGTATCACCGGTAGCTTTAACGCTTCGACGGCTCTTCGGGCGATGAGGTTGTCGGTGCTACCACCGTCAACTAATATCACAGAGCTTTCCTTTAATCGTGCCCCTCGTTCTGAACAACGTGTGACGCTGGTCGGTGTCGACTACCCGGGGAGTAACGCAAAGTCTTTTGAACATGCAGATTAAGGGGTAGCCCTCCTCGTCGGGTGGTAGTGTG
Organism: Zostera marina; assembly: GCA_001185155.1. Lineage (NCBI taxonomy): Eukaryota > Viridiplantae > Streptophyta > Magnoliopsida > Alismatales > Zosteraceae > Zostera > Zostera marina. The sequence continues at coordinate 598,208 of LFYR01001858.1, forward strand.
GTCTGATCTAGTTCCACCGGTTCCAGAGGGTCGACTGATTCAAACTGCTCCTCCGCATAAGTGTTGAAACGTCGTCGCGGGCAGTCCGAGGATTTATGACCCGACTGGCCACACTTGTAGCAAATGAGAGGTGGCCAAGTGTAGGGATCGGTATTTGTTCGAGGCTTTTCCCCGAGGAGTCCCGCCACACTTGTTCGATCCTCGCGGGATGGGAAAATGCGGGTGATCGTGATGTCTTGGCGATCTGCTTCTCAATCTGTGCATCGCGGTTCATGGAGTCTGCCAAGGAGTAGGTAGATAAGACGACGACACAATCTTGAATTGGTAGTCGCAGTCCGGCAATAAATCGAGCAATCATCTGCTCATCTCCCTCCTTCAACTCGCTACGCGCGGACAGTCTGTGAAAGTCGTCGGCTGATCGCAGGCCTTGCCGGCAGTTCAAATAGTCAGTGAATAGTGTCCGTTGATAGTTCGCCGGTAAAAACCGTTCGTACATCAAACTCTTCATCTTTCTCCATGACAGAATTGGACCCTTATGTTTGTTGGCTCGGGACGATTGGGTTTGACGCCACCAGGCTTTGGCGCACCCTTTGAGACGGAGAGCCACTAGTTGGGCAGAAATGTTCTCGTCGACGGGAACGAAGGCGAAGTAGTCATCCACGTCGGAGACCCAATCTACAAAGGCTTCATTGTTGGTCAACCCGTAGAACACCGGAATGTCTGCCTTCAAACGGCTGGAGTGGTGGAGTATAGTCGGCGGTCGGCGGACAGTAGCGACCTCAGGCGCGAATTCCTCATCTGAGGAGCCATCTCCGGTTGGCAGATTGTAGGCTGGAAATGTCTGCGTGGAATCGAACTGTGGGTGGTGAAGTGGTGGGTTGGGTAGTGGTTGATTGGTGAGGGGACGTGGTGGATTGGAGAACGGAAATCGGGAGGAGGAGGCGAATGGTGGGCTCTAGAACAGTGGGGGGTGGTCGACTGGGGGCGGGCTGGCCGGGAAAATGGGGGGTGTGCACGAGCCTGTGGGGACGGTGGTATTAACGGTAGCAAGCATAGTCTTCACCTCGCGCATTTGGAGGACGTGCTGCTCCTTCATGATCTCCGACATCTTGTGGATCAGTTCTTCTTGGAAGGCTACCAGCTCGCATCGCCGGACGACGGGGTCACTCTGCTTGGCCATGGGATCGGACACACCAACGGTGGTCGTGGATGCTCTGATACCAGCTAATGTAATCCTACGGAATTGAAATTGTTGATGGATGTATGACGTCGGAAGAGATGGAAATAATGTTGATTATTTTATTATAGAATGGAAAAATTGGATACAGGAGAAAAGAATTAAAACAGGAAGGATCAAGGATGGGTTCCTGTGATGCTTTGCGGGAAGCGGGAGACTCCGGCAGAGCGGTTCCTGAAGAGAAAACACGGAAGGTGAGTGAGGGACAGTAGAAACAGAAAGAGGTTAGAGTGGGGTCGAGGAAAAAGGGGGTACCTGGGAATAGTGGGATTTCTTAACTGCCCTCCTTAGTAGGGGACGATGCCTCCTTATAGGAGATGGAATGGTATTCCATAGCTTCGCGGGCCGCACCTGTGTGGGCTGAGTTGGTGGGCTGGATCACATCAAAAACAATTTAGCACATTTAAAAAACACAACATTAGAAGAATATCACACCTAATCAATTGGTATGTACTGAAATTGAATAGGTCGGCTTCCTTCTTTGCTAGAAAATTGGTGGCCTCTCCATCTGTTCTTATAAGATAATCCTCCCTCCTCTTACCAGATGTGTTGTTGTCGGCATTATCATTTGGACTATATATCTTCGCTTGTTTGTTTTCTAGCCAATTCCTTGAGTTTTTTCTTTGAGATTTTCTTGCCTTTGCTTGGGGTTGAGATTGAACTTGGGCCTTGTTGCATGTTTTCTTTTTGTGTATCCCCCTCTATCTTCATCTTCTATTTGTACGTGACCATTTGGAGTGATGAGACCTACCTCACTATCTTGTTGTACGTGACCATTTGGGTGTTTCTGCTTCCAAAGAGATTAGACGGATTCTATTGAGTTCTTCCCAAAGACGAGATTGCAGCAATCTGGTGAATCAACCGATCATTTCTGTTCTTGAATCCTTCTCACAACCTGTAGCTCATGTGATTCTACAAATAATGTACACAATAACCTCTCTCTATCCAAATCTTCTGGTTAAGGGAAACTACCTATTGTGGAAGAACTAGTTCGAGGGAGCATTGAGTACGTGTTCACAAATTGTTGCCCTACATTTCAGGAAAATTGACGAAGCTTGCTGGTGAGATATGCCTGATTACGTCAGTCACTCCCAACAACGTCCCTCAACAAGGACTAGGGTTCCGTCGCTTTACGCCGGACCTCCGGAAGGCATCCACGGTGCGGAGCAAGTGTCTACGTCAAGTACTTAAGGCAACACCTGGGAATCGTCGACTTCAGGGGTGCATCGTCGACTCCAGACAGGGCACTTGGGTCTGGTAGACCGAGGACCTGATCACAAGGGAGTCGACGACTCCACCTCTGAATCGACGACTCTCATACCTGAGTCGTTGATTCCCAGCCGTTACTTGGGAAGGCCCACGTCATTATGGCACCCTTAATTGGGCACCAGTGGACCCCACGCTAATGAATAGGGAAACACCCCCAGGACCCTATAAAAGGGGTCCTTGGGGGTCCTCCACTCCCAAGTCATTCACACTTGATTACACTCCAACCAGAGCAAACCAAGGAGCCCGAGTCGCCGACTCCCACGTGAATCGTCGATTCCCCTCCACTTCTGCAGGTACATTGACGTAGAGCGCGCGTCGTGGACTCTAAAGCCTCCGGCCCTTTTCGCAACCCCGCGAGTCTACTGGTAACAGATTTCGTGCTTCATCACCTGCGCCAAAGCTTGACAATGGGGATGAGAATCCAGAGTATGAGCGATTCATAACCAATGATGGAATCGTTCTTTCATGGATTAAAGCAACTGTATCTGCGGAGATCCATCCTCTGGTTATACCGTCAAAATAATTTATGAAGCATGGCACACTCTAGAAATTGATGTTTCCCAGATAGAGAAAAATCAGGTACAAGGACTTAGAGATCAAATGAGCATTTTGAAGAAATTATCAACTATGAGCATGAAAGAATATCTTCTAAAATTTAAGTCAATTAAACACTCACTGCAGCAGTTGAATATTCAATGACAGACGAGAGGGTGATTGAATATGTATTGAAAGGCTTGGATTCTATTAGATTTTTAGAACCTCTCTGAATCAGAGAGAGGTTTTCCCTAATTTTTCTCAACTTTCTGATCTTCTAATTAAGGATGAGACTCTCATAAAGCAATTCGATAACAAAACAGAGAATGAAGCTCCATTTAAGGTAAACTATTCGAATTTCAATAAAAAAATTAATAGAAATTCAAACTATAATTCGAGCAGAGGAAGCTATGGTGGAAAAAAGAATTACTTTGGTTATACAAACAATCATAAAAAATCAGATATAAATTTTAATAATTCAAAAATTCATATTATTACAATTCCTAAACCTATAGTTAAAAATGACTTGCCTCTATTACTAGCTTTACCTCCATCACAAGACACATCCCATGGATGTGAGAACTGTGATAAGAGAGGTCATCTTGCAAGGAGTTGCCCGGAGAGGGGAAATTTTGCAGCTTATTGTGTGGATTGTCCATCACCTGAAGAAGAAGTTGAAGAAATTGTAGCTAATAATGTTGAAGGGATTTGTACTGGTGCTTGGACTCAAATTCCACCAATCATATGGTTTCAGATGAAGTGCTTTTCCATGAGTTCACTGAGTACTCAGATAAGAATAGAGTAATAATAGGAAATGGAGAAAAACTAAATATAACTAAGATGGGAAAAATTAACTTTAAAATTAATTCTAAGTATTCATTTTAAATAAAGTTTTATAAATACCTACACTAAAGAAAACTTTAATTTCATCTCAAAGGCTATGTGAAGATCTACATTGTTACATACAACTTACCCAATTTGGTTATGTCAACTGATGCTTTCTTTCTGGGATTAGCAAAGGAGGATTCTACTATTTCTCAAGCAACCTAAGTAAATCGTGTGTAATTTGGCAATAAAAACTTCTGCAGAAGTGTGACGTAAGAGGTTGGGCCACCCATCTTAAAAGATCCCGAAGAAGTTAGAAAATTAGCTTTTGTAATAACCATCCAATGGTCAAAATGAGCCAAATTTCAATATTCTGCAATAAAGACAAATAACCTTTTGAAATTAATATACATTGATCTTTGGGGTCTTTTTCCAATAGTGTCAAAATATAATTTCAAATACTTTGCTACAATAGTAGATAATTTTTCAAGATTTACTTGGATATTCCCATTAGAAAATAAATCTTGCTTTACAAATATTTTTATAATGTTTCAAAAGAATATTGAAAATCAGTTGGATAAAAAAATCAAGATAATACAAACTGATGGAGATGGTGAATTTCTAAGTACAAAATTAAAAGAATGGCTTACAACTAAAGGCGTAACTCATAGACACTCCTATCCCTACATACCACAACAGAGTGGTGTGGTGGAAATGAAACACATGCACTTGCTTGAGACAACAACAACTCTGTTTCACCAAAGTGGAATTTCTAAAATATATTGGCAAGAAGTGATATCTGCCTCAATATTCATGATAACACATAGAAATACAAAACATCGTCGTTTGGCTTCCCTTCGTCAGACTGACACAGATGTGGTCGTATTGGAGCCTATCACTCGAACCGTTGCACCTAACTCCCGGGTTGTGACCCCTTCTTCTCGTAGCCAGGGTGCTGCTCCTTTTGTTGCTTCCCTTCTGCTACCATTTACAGGCCTAATGAGAACCATAATACATATAGATAGGGTTGTAAATGGGTCGGATCTGTGTTGGCTGGCTTGTACCTGGACCCATGAAGTTGGTCCGAGTCTTGTCCGGGTCCAATAAATATTTTTTTTTACCTAAAAAAATCAATAAATAATTAAATATACAAAAATAGTTAAAAAAAATTTAGTAAAATCAATAAAAATTTATATTTAACTCTTAAGACTTGAGTTACTAATATAAAATATATATTAAAATAATTATATTTAAACTTTAAGTTATTAATATATTATAAAATATTTATCTTAAACATTTATAATCGGGTCTGATTAATCTAGACCCGGACACGGGTCTAAAAGTAGTCCGGAGAGTCGGAACTATTTAGAACCCTACATATTGAGATGCAATTTTGGATCAGAATTCTAAATCGATATGACTTGTGATATGAAATTATATAATTAAAATAATTTTTAGGTGAACCTTTCTTAGGTAAGTTTAAAAACGTTCATAAAATCCTGACCGTCCATCCATTTCATCTGAATTTTTTCCCCCTACATCTTACATTCTTACACTAATTTCGAAACATAGTGTTTTTTTAAATGTGATTCCAAAATTTCATGAACATTTTTGGGTTCATTAAAGATGAACTTCCATAAAGTTTCTTCAATATAATTAAGTACCTATTATATTTCTTAATAGTTAATGACAGTTGGTAGTTATAGTGTAGTTTTATCGAGGTATTGGCTTAAATCCATTCAATCTAGTTAGTGGTTGATAATGTTTTATTATAAAAAAAAACAAAACATTAGAAACAACGGGGTAAATTAATATGTCACAAGATATCGGTAATTGTATAATTATTTACCAGAAGAAAAAAAGTCATTTATAATCCAACCGACACCTTGCTGGGCCAGCTGGCAGTGATTTGATAGTGACGACAATAACTGGCAAAACAGATTTTTATTGATTGAGGAAATTGAGATTGAAAGTGATGAAGTTGCCACGTAAGCGTAACAAACCCCACAGACAAGCAATACCCTGCATGCATGTGCTGGAATTCTCCCGGATTCACTGTAGTGGTACGTGAAAAAAGACAACGTGCTCCTTTCTTCTGGATCTTAAGCCACTGTTTCCAACTGTCTAAAATCGTAATTAACCTCTCCTCTCCTCTCCTCTTCTCTCCTCCCATCTTCCGACCTGTTCCAGCTTTGGGCCTGAGGCACAACCTCTCCAGACCGGCCGGCCATTAATGGTTGCTACGTGGCGGTGGTCCCCATCGGAAGAACATCGTTCGTTTTTGTTCTAGAGGAAGGAGGAGATCGATTACTCTCCATGGGAGCTGCTCAACAGCACGCCACCAACAGTCCACGCTTTACGGCATCCATGACAAGACGAGCGCACTCGTTCAAACGCGGCGGCGGCGGTGGTGGTGGTGGTGAGTCGGTTCTACAGATTGGGAATGGATTGAACTCGCCTAGAGAGACGACGATTTCAACGCCGTGTACGAGTCCGAGTAGTCAAGTTTGTTCTCCCGAATTCAACATTGATGCCAAGAAGCAACAGCAGATGCAGCAGGGTCAGAATCTTACATTTAGGGTTCGATTTGGGGATATTAAATTTCTTGAGAAGAAGAATGTCGGATTCGATCTTGGAATCGTTAGGGAGAGAAAGGGATTGGGGAATTTTATGTTTGTTTGTTTCTGTGGATTCTTTTTGGTGCTTGGACTTATCAAGATCTGTGCCACTTGGTGGGTATCAGGGTATGGTGATAGTGGTGGAATCGATAAGGTCAGCTCAATCATCTTTATCCCACGATTCTTCTTCGCTTCTTTCGATGATATTAAATATAGAGTTTTTTTTTTCTTTCATTGCTGTAAAATTATCGGATTACTGATGCAGCAGGGTGTTAACTTTCTTCATCAAGAGCTGGAAAACTCTTTTGGACCTGAGAATGCAAAAACTTTAGCACCCAAAGAGGTTGGAGGTTTCCTTTCCTATTGGATTCATTTTGCTTAAAACTAAACTTTTTCAAAACTCATTTCTTTATATTTTGATTCCAGAATCATGGTATTTGGTCCAAACCATACAGCGATAATTACAGGCAATGCATTCACTCTCGAAATCACAAAAGTAGTTCCCAAAACTCAGATTGAAAGAAAAAAAACGGAACAAATTTTTTCTACTTGATTTTTTTTTTTAAATGGTTTCATCTTCCGTGCAGAGTTAGATGGGAAAACAAATGGGTTCATTTTAATCAATGCAAATGGTGGATTGAATCAAATGAGATTTGGGGTTTGTCTTCAAATCACTCAATCTTCTTTTTTTGTTTCTGGTGAAATCAAAATATATCCTCTGTTCAATTACAGATATGTGATATGGTTGCCATTGCCAAAGTCATGAAAGCAACGCTGGTCCTTCCATCACTTGATCACACTTCCTATTGGGCAGATGAAAGGTTTGGAATTTTAAATACATTTTTGCTTGATATGAGATCGAAAGTTCAAACCAACAAATATGCATTTACTCATTTCAAATTCAAATGATGATATATTACGAGAAACAAACACGTTTTTTTTATAACCAAATTACATCCCTGGCTGCCATTTTTGGTGAAAGAATGATGGGAGAAATTTTCTCTTGTGCTAAATAAATATCTTCTCTGAATTAAGAAGCATCAAGTTGTTTCTTCTTTTAAAATCTCAATGATTTTGTTTGTAATTTGATTTATGTTTGTAGTGGATTCAAGGATCTTTTTGATTGGAAGCACTTTATCATTATGTTAAAGGACGATATCAACATAGTAGAAACATTACCGTCTGCTTGTGCAGACATTCAACCTTTTCAAAAAACACCAATATCATGGTCCAAGGTTGGGGTTATAACACGTTATTATCAAGTTATTTAATTACTTTCATACAAATAGCTCTTCTTAATTATATAACATATCTTTATATGATATTACTATACATGTGTGTATTTGGATTCAGGTAGATTATTACAAGACGGATGTTCTTCCACTTCTGAAAGAACAGAAGGTTGTTTTCTTCACTCACACAGATTCCAGGCTAGCAAATAATGAGATTCCTCTCTCCATTCAAAAACTCAGGTGTCATGTTAATTACAGAGCTCTGAAATACTCGGCTCCTATTGAAGAACACGGAACTACCTTAATCTCCAGAATGCGCCAACATGGAAATCCTTACATTGCTCTTCATCTTAGGTAATCCAGCAGGCTCTCAAATTTTCAGTAACATATATTAAGGATTTGGATCAAATTCAAAATATAGATTTGAATCATTCCATCTTCTAACTATCTAGATTTGTGTTAATTTGAAATATATGTTTTATTCAGATATGAGAAGGACATGCTAGCCTTTACCGGTTGTAACCACAGTTTGTCATCGGAAGAATCAGAAGAGCTCCGTGAGATGCGATACGAAGTAAGCCATTGGAAAGAGAAGGAAATTGATGGAGCCGAAAGAAGGAAACTTGGTGGTTGTCCATTGACACCAAGGGAAACATCACTCATGCTCAAAGCATTAGGTTACCCATCAACCACAAGAATTTACTTGGTAGCTGGTGAAGCATTTGGAAATGGAACCATGGACCCACTATGGAATGATTTTCCCAACATTTTCTCACATGCAAGTTTGTCAATTGACGATGAACTCAACCCTTTTAGGAATCATCAAAACATGCTTGCTGGTTTGGACTATGTGGTTGCTCTTGAGAGTGATGTTTTCGTCTACACATATGATGGGAATATGGCTAAGGCCGTGCAAGGTCATCGAAGGTTCGAGAATTTCAAAAAAACCATCAACCCCGACAGGTAAAGAAAATTTATTTAATGAAAATAACTTCAATTTACAATCTATATTAAAAATCGTGAACCAAACTTCACTAACAAATATTATAATTCTTTTGAATGTTTTACAGTTTATCCCTCTTATGATTTTAATGATATAAATCGTTTTTTTGATGAACTTGAAATTTAATTTTACTGTTATAAATATTCTTTGACATATTACAATTGATGGGAAAATATGTTAAAGTTTACACATACACGTCAGCTATCCAGTTCTGGTACACTTAATGTGCACCATACTATGGTGAGGATGGTATTAATTCATAACTAGGGTACCTTCATAGTTACCAACACGGTGCGAGATCGAAATTTAATCAATAAACAGAAAATCTCCACTTTTACAATAACAAAACAATAGCAATAAACTATACTACTGTAATCTTTATATTTGTTTTATTTATTTATTTTTAATTTTCAAAATCTGGTTTGCAGGCTAAATTTGGTGAAACTAATAGACGAGTTTGACCAAGGGATAATTACATGGAAAACATTCAGTTCAAAGGTGAAGAAGGTCCACAAAGATCGAATGGGAGCACCATATTTAAGGGAACTTGGAGAATTCCCAAAACTAGAGGAAAGTTTCTATGCAAATCCTTTCCCTGGTTGTATATGTAAGGATCAAAATCAGAAACAAATAGGTACAAAATTTTCCTTTTAATCTTATTTATTTCAATTGATTCCATAATGAATTGATGATCAATGAATTATAGATAGATGAGATGAAAATCATTTCCTCATATAATTGATCGTGATGCATGCCAATATATGCTGCTAACATCTTGCTCTTCACATTCGAGAGGTATAGATGTTTGTTGGTAAATCTAATTGGAGATTCAGAAGCAGAAGAAAAACACCATAGAACACAAGCAAATATTCTTTTAAAACCCAACTCACCTAATCAATTTAAAAAGTTTTTCTTGTTTCGACGATCAATATTTCAAATGGTAATATGGAATTAGAGCAGATCAACCAAGTGATTGATTTCAACTTGTGTTGTTTTCTGCATAATTTAATCTTACAGTCTACTCACATCATAAGAAGAATATTTGTATCAGGAATCAGGATGCTTCATATAGACAATAATCTAGTGAAATTTAGTGTTTTAAAAAAACCCAACAGATAAATTCATTATGGTTTTATTTTTTCCCCTTCTTTTTATGTTCTTGAACTTTGAGATGGGTTTTTGTTGTTTTTGTTAATTTGATCAATCATGAAGTCACTGTGCGGGATGATAGACTCTATCAAATCATTTAAGGGTGCTAGCTCACTCTTGTCGATTAAGCTGAATTCCTACATGACAAAAAACAATACATCAACAGGTTTAATTTAAATTTTTTACATTTTACATTTTACAGGGAAATATTAGAATAAAAAAGATGAGCAAAACTTACGCATGTGAAGAAGATAAAATGCTTAAAACAAGTATTGAGATGAGCTTCTTCATTAAGGTTAACGATCTTTTGAAAATGGGAGTGATATATATGTGCGTAAACTCTGAACAAACGTTTGAATATGGTTCGAACAACATCTAAGAAATTCGTCGGAAACGGAACTCCTTCCCAAAAAATAAATAAAACAATATGTAAGATATTGTTTTAAAATTAAGGTTAGGATTAACGTTTTCCGCACCTATTTTTTGAGGAAAGACAGCTTCATTGTTGAGTTGCAACTCGATCCAATCCATCAAATAATCTACGTATTTTGGTGCTGAAACCTCGATGGGCTTCTTTATTTGAACCCCATCAGCCCATCTGTATTCAAATCTACAAAAAAAAAAAATCGAAAAACAAAATTGACATCATAAACAGGTACCCAACATCAGTTGTTTCTGTTTGTGCATGTTGACTGTACATTCGTACCTGGGTCCGGCCGACATAGTCGGACATGTTGACGGTGTACAGAACTCATTCAGAGTACCGTACAAAAGATTCACTTGATTGAAGAAATCGACGGCTGGGACAAATTTCAGACATTAAATCGATAGGTAATACTCTATTTACTTATCTACTAAGTAATTTATCAAATAATAATAATAATAATGTACGTACTGTTGACTGCAAGCCATTCGTTGAGGTCCTCCCCTGGTGGAAGGCCGACGGCTTCCCTCAAATTTCCACTGCCGAGGGTGGCATCGATGTGCTTTTTAAGTTGGGCACCCTGCAATTTTCGAGAAATCGACAATCAAATCAAGAATCAATAGAGAGAGAAAAATCATGTATTTAACATGCCTTGTTCCCAGAAGCATTTTTCTTTGGACGGAAAGTCTTCTGGTTTCTACAAACAAAATTAAACACCATCAGATACAGAACAATCTATCTATTTAGATGGTGTTGATAAATGCATATATTGGATGAAAAGAACTAGACAAATCGGATGTACCTGTTGCCAAGACCGAATAGACTCATCTTTGGAGAGGAAGAAGAAGGAGGAAGATGAGGAGGTGGTGATGATGATATTGGTGACCAAAGAGGTTGTCGTCATTGCCATATTTCAATCCGAAAGTGACGCTCTGTCGATAAGAGGAGAGAAAACGGCAGATTATTTATTATTGGTAACAGGGCATTTTTTTATCCTGGTCAACTGACTGCCATCAATCCATTATCCATGGAACAGTAAAATGAGTAAATGTTACTTTTATTCTTGGCCACCTATCTTATTATCTTAGATTGTCATTTCCATCTCAATTGTGAATTTGTGAGGTGTTTTCCCCAAAGCTATTGATGAGTTTTGAGGTGAGTTTTGATCCGACCCTAGTAAGAATTTGTAATTTGAAAGAGAAGGTAGTAAGAAGTGTCTGTCATTGTTGATGATAAATGACCATCATGCTTGTTTTAGAGGAGAAGCTATTGAAAGGACAACAAAGACAAAATCAACTTAATGATCAATTTATATGGATAAAATTATGTAAATTATAAAGGTCAATATATATGAGTATGACTCAATGCCCATAATTTTACAAATTCACATTCAACAAATGCAACAAAAATAACCAGAAACGTTATGAAATTTAGGATTTAAAAGTTAAACGAAGTAATTGTTTAAGAAAAGAAAATATTATATCATCTACTGCAAAAAAATGTTGGAGTCATAATGGTAAAAAACACATGATTGATTGAGTAAATAAAATTAAATGAGATTATGAGAGATGAAACGTAATTCAAATATTTTAAAATTGGCATAGAAATCAAACAGCAATGGGTTCTTCTACTTCAACTGGAATCAATGGTTGTTGTGCAGGTCTTCCATATTCCTCTTCCTCCTTTGGAGGATGAATAATTACAATATCTGGCAATGGTGTCATCGGTCCAAGTTTGCCCTTAGGATCCCAATCTAACATTATCTTAACCTTAATTCCAAGAACACCCTGTAATAAACAGAAAACCAACCACATGATACAAACAAAATCCTAAATCTTCACTATTTTTGTCAAAAATCAACAGCCAAGTCCTTAAATTCTTGGACTCAAACATTTTAAAACACATTCTTAGACTCATAAAAAATGCTATCTTTTTTTTTATCTCTACTATGTGGGCGGGCATAAGAGCACCATCCTTTATTACTTAATTAAAAACTTTACATTCATGAAAAAAAATTAAATAATAACATGATGTAAATCCTTCATTTTCTCATGCCCTCCCTTAAAAAAATTATAAAATCATTTGAATCCAGAATTAACTTTAAAATAGTAAAATGAATACCATAGTCCATAACCATTGCAACAAAAGGATAATCTTTATTGGTAATAAACAAGGAAAGCCACAATTATTACTATAATGTTTCTAATTGTTTTTTAGACATCGTGGAGAAAAAACATTTTCCAAATATCTATGTAAATTTTAAACAAAATGCATCCTTATAAAATATTCAACTTTTGACAATGTTTCATTATCTTTTTTTGTAATAGTGTCTTATTAAAAGACCCTAAAACAGATTTTCTTTCATGTAGAAAACAATTTACAAGACTTTGGATAATTGTAAATATTAAATATGAAACGAAAGAAGATTTAAAATAACAAAGAAAAAGAGAACTGTGTATATAAGTATTTATAAAAGAAACAGAAAGCATAAGGCATGGTACAAGAACCTGTCTAAGAAGAACATGTCGCACGGCAGAGTCAATGTATTCCTTAACAGGCTGACCTGAAGAAATCATATACCCATCTTTGAATTTCATGGATTTAGCACGTTGTGCCCTTAGTTTTCCACTTATAATAACCTGCAAGTGAATTGTGTTAGATTCATAAATTGACACTTATTTCAAAATGGTAAATATTTGGTGTTCAGGGAATCGAATCCCTCACTCTTGCATAATTCGTACAAGGTCTTTACTCTTTACAACTACAGCAATGAGTCAACACAATTCATAGATAGTTAAAAATATAACATAAAAAATAGCGGCTTGTTATAAATATACCTCGCATCCCTTGGCTCCACTCTCCATAACAAATCTCAACACACCGTAGCAAGCCCTACAGAATGTAAATATTAGTGATCAAAATAATTCTTCAAATGAATCAATGCAGGTTGCTATTAAGAAAAAATGTAGGCAAGTTACACAAGTTACCAAACACTTACACAGTTACACAAGTTAAAATAGATCTAAACACACCAATATACGAAAACAGCCCACATGAAAAAAAGTATCTATCCATAAATATATAATACCTACGAACAGCAAGACCACCAAGGAGCTTGTAACGAAGAGACTCTGCCTGAGCAGTAGCGCAAAGTCCCCTGTTGTTGACCTTCTCAGCATAAAGCTCGACAGATCCTTCAGGAAAATTGAACCTTTTCTGCACTACCGAGGTCAACTCACGAATTCTTCTTCCTTTTTCACCTACAAAGTAACAACATACTAAATATCGTAAAAACCCACAAACCAAAAAAAATGTGATTTCTTTTATTACCGAGAACGTTCTGTGTACGAGTGGCGCGGATGATGATCTCAGTGCGCATGGGAGTAACTCTAACCTCAACACCCGAGTAGCCGTCCTCCGCCAGCTCTCGTGTGAGCACTTCATTCAATTCCGCGAAGAACACTCCATCGGCGACGAACTGCAATAAAAAGATTGTAAATAAGAATACATGCAGAAACAGATCGATCAATCGATTGAGAAATCCAAACCACCTTTCGTTTCTTGCTCATCGACGTCATTTTCAAAATAGTGTTAAGGAGAAAATGCGACAAAAAACCCTAATTTTGATCGAGAGATTAGATTGTTTCTGGTATTCTGGTTTTTTATTTTACTGCCGCTGGACGCTGGACGAGCGTTTCTTCGAGGTATATAGTGGGAAGGATAAGATCTGACGGTAGAGAAATCTTGTTCCTACCCGGAACGGCTCAGATTCAATGATTCGTGATTTCAAAACTTATTGACGATTCTAAGCCCATTTAAACTTGTCGATGAGCATAGGCCTCTCAACAATCTAAGGCCCATACTCCTTTTTGATTTGTATACATAATTTTATAAATAAGGGAAAATATCAAAAGCAGATGAGTCTCTTTGAGGTCACATCATTAAGTGCGGTTAGATTGAGTGTGTTTAGATTAAGTGCGACTGAGTGTGATTATGGTTTTCTAAAATGGATTTTACGGTTAAACAAAAGTAAAATAAAAAATCTGATGTTCGACGGACCAGAATGAGTGTGCACATCTGGCCGCACCAGAACCGACGCCTATTAATATAGAGCAAAATTGTATGATGTGAATATATTTTTTGGGTGTAAATGACGGGTTGGATTAGGTTGTTTCGGAAGAGGAGAAATTATGGAACGACTGAACTTGATGTTAAGATCCTAACTTAATTTAATCAGATTCATTGTTGAAAAAGACTTTTTCACTAAAACAGTCGTAACTGATAATGTGAATATTAATTTTAATAGACGAAACACCAAAGAAAATACGATATTTTTTCTTTTTTTTTAATCAATTTTACGATCAACTCTTCAACTTTATTCAAGTTCGAATGTTTTTTGTTATCACACATATGGAAAATGTATTTTAATACTTTATCTTTAAGAACTCTAATGTCAAAAAAATTATAAAATAAAATTTCGCTAGATTTAGTACATTTGTTTTATTATAAAAACGAAATTCATTACCGACAAAAAATATATGAACAAATCGAGAAAACTGAACTTACCGATGGTGTGTGGACTCGCGTTAGGATGCTCACACACACAACTCTATAGTATTACTGTTCCAGGTAATCGATCCCCTCCCCTATTGCACTATGGAAGGTATTTATAACTCCTGCCCTAGGGCCTGACGGGCCTAACAGACCTGTCTGGTCCAGGGTCCGACTTGACGGGCCCTGGTACCAACAGTACTCCCCCCCCGGGCCGGGGGGGCCTAAAAGGCCGCCCACCTACCTTCCTTTATGGCGTGTTGTGAGTCACGCCCTCTGGTGAGACATGCCTGATTACGGCAGTCACTCCCAGCAACGCCTTTCAACAAGGACTGGGGTTCCGTCGCTTTAGGCCGGACCCCCGGAGAGCTCCCACTGTGCGGAACAAGTTCATCGTCCAAATCGCCGAGTTAGCCCGTAAGTCACGATTGGACTACCAAGTCGCCGACTTTAGGGATAAGTCGCCGAGTTAGGGCCAAGATCGGCAGTATGGTAGACTGCACATCTCGCTCCTGGAAACTCGACGAGTTTGCCCTAAATAGGCGATTTCCATACCTGAATCGCCGACTTACGACCGTTACTCGCCGTCAGCCAATGCCATAAATGCTCCCATATATGGCAATAGGCGCGATGTCCGCCTTTGATTGCGCCCTCCGAGACCCTATAAAAAGGGTCCCAAAGGGACACTCAAAGGCACAACACAAGTTCCACTCTCACCAGAGCATCACTAAGAAACTCGCCGATTCTCACTAGAATCGCCTAGTTTCTACTTGCAGGTATTTGACGCAAGGTTTTTGATTTGTCGCATATGCGACCAGGCGCTAACCCTCCATCGCATATTTGGGGGGTCGCATATTATGGGGCTTAGCCGGATCCGGGTCGGATCCGGCTAAACCCGATCCATTTACCCAAGTACAAAATATTAAAATTGAAATAATTAAATGAATTATATTATTTTTTTACAACTTAAGGACCTTATATAAAAAATATTTCTAAATCTAAAAACTAATAAGAAAATACTCAAAAAAATTCTAAATCCTAAATCAGTTTACAACGGAATCGACGATCGACTGAAAACTACTGAAAATCCTAATCGACGATCGACGAAGGGAGAAGGATCGCCTATCACGAAGGAAGGATAGCCTATCACGAAATCGACGAAGGGAGAAGGAAGGATCTCCGCTGCTTCCGCGATTTCCAGAAATCGCGTTTCCTGGCCGCTGCTTCCGCGATTACAAGGTAGTTCAGAGTGGTTCCAGTCTGAAAATTCTCAAGTAGTTCCAGTCTGAAAATTAAAATAGCAGATGTTGTGTGCTATTGGCTGTGATTAACTATATTTACAGTCAATTAACAACAGTTTCTCTCTTTAATACACAAATATCAGGGATTATAATATCAGGGATTTATTTAAAATATAGAAAATACAGGGGGTATATTGAAAATAAATAAATAAATAAATAAATAAATAAATAAATGTCGCATATGCGACCAGGCGGTCGCATATGCGGTATGCGGTCCCAGGCATCGCCTGGTCGCGTGAAAAAGCTTGATTTGACGTAGAGCGCGCGTCGTGGACTCCAGAGCCTCCGGCATCACCTCGCACCACCGCGAGCCCTGATAGCAGATTCAGTGCTTCATCAGCTGGCGCCGTCTGTGGGACTACCGAACCACCGGTATCCCGTCGTAATCGTGATTTTTTTTGCAAAATCCGGTTTGAACTCTCCTAGAGGGTTCGCTGAGTTTGACAACTAAGTCGCCGATTTAGATCGACAACCGATTCTCGGTTCAGGTCCGATTTATCCTTAAATCGCCGACTTATCCTTGAGAATCGTCCAATCCGAAATATCGTCTGCTAGCTAAGAGTGTTGTCCACGACTTTGTTCGAAAAACACCTCGAAATCTAAACTCGCCGATTTAGCCCCCTAAGTCACCGACTTATTTTTTTTTCTTTCTTTTCGAACAAGCTCAGTCAGGTCACCTCCCCGCTTTGGTACTTCTCCGCTTTTGTCTTCATGGCCATCATCGAAAAACAAAAGCACCCTTACGCCACAAGAAGTAAGGGTAAAATGCCAGCAATCGAGCTGGAGCAGGGCGAGCAATCCCGACCAAAGGGACCCAGCAATGCTCAACCTGATCAAACAAACTCGGTTCCTCCACACGTCGAGGAACACATAGTGCCCAAGGCTCCACCCACCTTGGAGGAAAGGTTGTTCAGTTTTATGGACAACATAGAAAGAAGGATGACTAACCTCGAGCAAGCGAGGAGCCAAAGGACCACCACCATCCGTGAAAAAGCGGATGAATCTGGGTCCATCTACTCTCCATCTGCGGAGAAAACCAAACAGAGTTTCCGTCTTAAAATGGGACCTAGTAAGAGTCGCTTCGAAAGGACTCTTACCACTCGGTTTGTAGAGGATCTTCGTCGAAAACTGGCCAACGACCCAACTGTCGGCAATCCGCACGAGATCCTAAGGATCAAAAGTGCTCCTCTTCGTGAGGACCTTTTAAGGGGATCTTTTCCACCTACCTGGCGGGTACCCAGAATCGAAGCGTATGACGGTTCAAGTGATCTTGTGGATTCCCCGACATCCTGGAACCGCAAACCATCGATGATGGGCTGTTGTGTCGGGCATTCCCCGACACTCTCAAGGGCAGTGCTTATCGATGGTTCTCCGGTCTGCCAGCTGGCTCAATCACCAGCTTCGCAGACCTCTCATCCAAGTTCATCGCCCAACATGTGGGGATGATAAGGATTAAACACAGTGCCAACGCACTTCTGGCACTTCGACATGATAAGCTGTCTCTGCGGGATTACACGATCAAGTTCACAACAATGATAACAGAAGTGAATGATCTAATCCCAAGTGTGGCCATAGCGGGATACATCAGAGGATTGGTCCCCTTCTCCCCTCTGGCCCAGAATCTGACTCTCTATAAGGTGGACTCTCTACCCGACCTCTTCCAACGCGCTCAATTGTACATTGAAGTGGAAGAGGAGGATGAGAACAAGCTAGCTGAACTTGGGACTCCTAGCTTTAAGAAACCTAAGTTTGAGAGGAAGGGGTACAGTGGAAACAACAATTTCCACGACACCTCTAACAGGTACACCAATAACAGGGCTGAAACTTCCAAAAAAAAGTGAAAGCCTATGCACAATAACAAGGTGTACCAAACCTCAACCAGCCAACCGCCAAAGGGTGCATCTCCACTGTGGAAAAAGAACACCCCGCTTACAATCAGCAAGGGCGAGTTGTTTGAGAAGCTAAAGAACCGAGCAGATCTGCCTGCTCCTCGTTCTTTAGACCCTGCAAGCAAAGATGGCCGCACGCAAACTGGGAAATACTGCAAATTTCACAAGGACTATGGCCACCTAACAGACCATTGCAGGGAATTCTCGTATTTTGTCGAGCAGTTGATCTCAAAGGGAGAACTTGGCAACTTCGTCAAGAAATCCTGAGGACGGGACAATTGCAAATCTGACCCAAAGGGGAAGCGTCCACGCTCTCCTTCACCAGATAGCGACAACAGCGAGAACCGCCAACGGAAGACCATCAATATGATATTTGGTGGTGGATCCGTTGGCCAAAATAGAGGATATGCCCGAAAAGTGCTGATGTCACAATCAACACCTCGAGACAACGGAAAACAGATCCGCGAGGAGAAGTCAATATACTTCTTCGAAGAGGACCTGGACGATGTCCTGCAACCTCACGAGGACCCACTCGTGATCCAAGCAGACATCGGTCCCGATTCCCGAGTAGAGAGGATGATTGTCGACAACGGCAACTCTGCGGACATCCTTTATATGGACACTTTTACCAAGATGGGCCTTAAAAGGGAGGAACTATCTCCCTGTAAGGAAGCCATCTACGGTTTCACTAACATCGCCGCCCTAGTAGCCGGTGTTATTGATTTGAAAGTCTCCATCGGTTCCAAGCGAGGGAGGGTTAGCCGAACGTGTCATTTCATAGTAGTGGAAGTAGAATCCACTTTTCATGGCATATTCGGACGCCCCTTCATCCACAGAATCCAAGAAGTCCCGTCTTCTTATCACCAATGCATTCGATACCCAGTAAACGGGTTCGTTGCAACTGTCAAAGGATCGCAAAAGGATTCTAGACAGGGGTATAAGAAGGCAACCCAGCTGACAAGGCTTAACAACATGCTCGTCCATGCCCCACCTGACATTGAGGAGAGGGAAAAATTACAACCTGTGAACGAGACTGAGGTATATCAGCTGGAAGGGGGACAAGTGGCTTTAGGGAAGGGGTTACCCCCTGCCTTAAAATCCAAGCTTGTGACTGTCCTGGAAGAGCACCAGGACAGGTTCGTTTGGGAGGGTGAGGCACCGACATAGATTGCGCGTCAGATCGTGACGCACAAACTTAACGTCGACTCATCCATTCCAGCTCGACGCCAGAAACGTCGAGTACTCACTTCTAACAGGCGAGAGGCAGCCAATGAGGAAATATCGAAACTCCTGAATGCAGGGCACATTCGGGAGGTTTGATACTCGACTTGGTCGGCCAACCCCGTCCTTGTCAAGAAGCCCAATGGCAAGTGGCGCATGTGTATTGATTTCACTGATCTTAATAAAGCATGCCCCAAGGACAGTTACCCGTTGCCATCTATCGACGAACTAGTCGATGGAGCATCTGGTAACGAGCTCCTCTCTATGATGGATGCCCACTCAGGATACAACCAAATCCTGATGCATGAGCCTGATGAGGAAAAAACATCCTTCATCACGGACTCAGGGACATTCTGTTACAGAGTAATGCCATTCGACTTAAGGAATGCTGGGGCTACATTCCAACACTTAATGGATAAGGTTTTCGCAAACCAGATCGGGCGCAACGTTTCCGCTTACGTCGATGACATCCTAGTCAAGTCGTCAAGCATGGAAAAGCACCCTGATGATCTGAGAGAAACCCTTGATACACTAAAGCAATACGGAATGAAGCTCGACCCAGCCAAGTTCGCATTCGGAATCAAGGAAGGCAAGTTCCTTGATTTCTATGTAGGTCAGCACGGGATCAAACCTAATCCCGACAAAATCCAAGCTATCCTTGATATGGAAGCCCCCCGCACAATCAGAGAAGTACAAAGGCTGAACGGTCGAATTAACGCACTCAGTCGTTTTATATCACAAACGGCTGACAAGTGTAAACCGTTCTTCCAATTACTGAAAACTGCGGCTAAGGGTAGTATTACTTGGACACCAGAGTGCGAGGAGGCATTTGCGAAATTAAAAGCGCATATGTCCTCACTCCCCATGCTGACATCACCCAAAGAGGGAGAGGACCTATACTTATACATAGCGGCCTCAGAAGAAGCCGTGAGTGCGGTCCTCATTGCGCAGAGGGACAAGGGTCAGGTCCCTATATACTACCACTCGAGGCGACTATAAAGCGCTGAACTACGGTACTCTCCTATCGAGAAGATCGTATTTGCAGTGATCCATGCTTGTCGTCGCTTTCGATCGTATCCTTTGCGCCGTCTACTTCACAAACCCGACATTTCTGGAAGGTTAACCAAATGGGAAATCGAACTCAGTGAATTCGACTTAGACTTCCGACCAGCCACTGCCATCAAGCGACAAGCTGTGGCGGACTTCATTGTCGAACTCACACAACCCAATTTGACCCAACCTTGGGTTTTAGAAGTAGACGACTCGAGTTGCAGCACAGGCTCGGGTATCGGAGTGAAAATCCATAGCCTGGATGGAAAAAACTACGAACACTCGGTACGGCTTCTAACAACGTCGCAGAATATGAAGCGGCCATACACGGCCTGAAGCTATTAAGAACTCTCGGCGCTGAGAATGTCACGCTCCGCACTGACTCCCAGCTCGTAGCCCGGCAAACCACTGGTGAATTCACTTGCAAGGAACCACAATTAACCAAATATGTGGAGGCGATGGTAGCACTCACCAAGCAGTTCGCCGAGTTCAAAATCGAGCAAATCCCTCGAATCCAAAATTCACCCGCTGACGCTTTGGCACGTTTAGCGTCAGCCTGGGAGGGAGGGCAACGCGAGATTTTAGTGGACTCTATACTCCAGCCTACATGCCAAGTATTGGCTGTTATCTCCAACCCTCAAGAGGATTGGAGGCAACCAATATTGGCATTCATTCAAAATGGAGTACTTCCTAACAATAAAGGAGAGACCAAAAGGTTGAAACATAAGGCAGCAAAATATTGTGATATCGGAGGGGTGCTTTACAAAAAGTCCTTCGATAGCCCTCTGCTACGCTGTTTGGCCAAACCCGATACAGATAGGGTTATTCAGGAAGTACATGAGGGCTCGTGCGGACTCCATGAGGGAGGAAGAGCACTGGCCTTCAAAATCATAAGGCTAGGATACTATTGGCCCACTCTAAGGTTGGAAGCTCGCACTTACGTCCGCAACTGCCGAGCATGTCAGCTGCACAGCCCCATGCAGCAGAAACCATCCACGGACATGACTCCGATTCTGAGTTCAATCCCGTTCGCAAGGTGGGGACTGGATATCGTAGGACCATTCCCCCCCTCAACATCCCAGGCTCGTTTTATCTTTGTAGCAGTAGATTACTTTACAAAGTGGGTCGAGGCTCAGACTGTAGCGAAAATCACTCAGAATGCGGCAGTCAAGTTCATCTACCGCTCCATAGTCTGTCGATTCGGAGTTCCCCAAGACATTGTCACGGACAATGACATACAATTCACAGGGGGGAAATTTTCAAGAATGTGCGAAGACCTAAACATAAAACTCCACTTCGCCTCCGTTTACCGACCTCAGGCAAATGGGCAAGTGGAGGTTACCAACAAGGCCATCATACAAGGATTGAAAAAGAAAATCGAATCACCCAAAGGGATTGGGCAGACAAGTTGTGCGAAATCCTATGGGCATATCGCACAACGAGTAAGAACCCCACGGGCAACACCCCTTTTGCTATGACCTATGGAGTGGAAGCGGTCGTACCAATCGAGATGAGTATACCAACATATCGAATCTCGAAGTACGACCAACAAACAAATGACCAAAACCTAGCCATAGAGCTAGAGTTGAGGGATGAAACCCGTGACGAGGCGGACCTGCGGAACGAATCATACAAGGAAAGCGTATCAAGGTACCACAATCGTCAAGTACGTAAAAAAGTTTTCTTGCCAGGAACTCTCGTCACGCGGAAAGCTAGCATAACAGAAAGGAATAGACCAAGAAATAAACTATCATCCAACTTCGAAGGTCCCTACATCGTCGAAGAGGAGATAAGGCCAGGAACTTATCGCCTACGACGACAGGATGGAACGATGGTTCCAAACACCTGGCATGCGGACAACATGCAGCAGTACTACGCATAGTACTCATCGTATTATGTTTATTTTCTTTAATTTTCCTAGTATGTATGTTAGTTAATCATAGAAATCTTTTTTCATATTCTAACCGGTAAGGATACCCTAAAAAATCTATTGTGTCGCTTCGGCCTCAGTAGAACAAGGATCATTCCGTCGCTACGGCCCCAATGATCCTATCTAATCTTGTCGTTTCGGCCTTGATACGGATCAATAAATCACTCCGTCACTAGGATAGGAGTCAGACTACATCCTCAGGGTTCAAATCCAGGGTTAGAACGAATAGGTCCAATTCAAACACGCGAACCTAGAATTGCGACCACAACCCTTATTCGCACGAGCGAATCAGAAATTAGTGGATGTTATATCAAGCTATTTTCAACCCTAAAAGTTAATTTAGAAGTATAAATCATTTTCGAGTTTAACTAGCAACTAAACTACGATTCGTACGACCAAGCTTACGCCTAATTAAGTGGCTAAGTAGAATTAGCAGAATCTAACTTACGTCCAGAGCGGCTAAGTTACGATTTGTGAATCTAGTTTTAAGCCTAAGTTATAACCCTAAAATATTTATACAAAAAATTAACAAAGAAAATAGTTCATTGATTGATAAAAAATTGATTACAAAAATCCACTACAAAAAATCCATTACAAAAACTAAGGAATCCTAGTCTTCTTCTTTCCTCGCCTCTCGAACATCGCTCTTTATCTTATCGAGAGCTTCTTTGTGCTCCAACTACACTTCAGGATGTTCTTCTAACCACGCCATTATATCAGTCATAAAGTTGGCGGACAAACTTGGAAACACATGAGGACCAAAAAAGCTTAAGTCCTGGATTTGGTCAGATTGACCATCAACCTCAAACTCCAAGTCCTTTACTTTTTCAGAAGAAGCGTATAAATCTTCCTTCATCTTTCTCGACTCCTCCGTGGATTGGGAGAAGTGGTCATTCAAATCTTTCAGGTCGAAGGTGGACTTGGAAAGGTCTACTTGAAGCTTCTGAATTTGTGATTCAGAAGCCATCGCATTGCCAACCTCCGCATTCAGCTGCACTTTCAGTTCTTCAATCTCTTTTAGAGCATCAGTGAGATGCGATTCAGATTCTTTCAGAGAGTCACGTTCTTAGCGAAGAGTGGAAATCTCAAGTCTATGTGCGGCGCACTCTTTATTCTTCGCCATCATCGCCTTCTCATGCTCAACAGCTTTCTCTTCCAATTTCTTGTTATTCTGGAAGACCTTCCTCATGGACCACACTTTTTTGCAGACAGCTTGATACTTGTCATCAAGCTTGTCGTATTCTTGTTGGAATCGAAGCGTGTCATTGCATGATTGCATCCCAAGAGAAGCATTCGGTAGATACGCAGCCTACAAAAAAAAACAATTAAATTAGCACGAAAATACATAAGTTAGAAAGCGAGTTTAAGTCACTTACAGCAGATAGAGCTTTAGTGAGCTCCTCACGTAACCAATCCCCAGGCTTCGTCAGAAGTATCTGGGTAGCCTTAGCTCGCACCCCTTCATCCGCAAACAGACCCGGATAATCAAAATTGGTACGGAAGGGAGCAAACTCTGGTACCGACCTCGAGCACGACCCAGTCTCAAACGTGCCACGAGGACCAGATTCTTCAGCCTTCCTCATCTGAATCAGTTTGGCACCACACAATCTCACAGCCAAATGAGGAAGCACCGCTTCATGGTAGAGATGCGCCCCTTTCTTCTTCTTGATAGGCTTGCCAGAAGGGTCTTCCGACTTCATGTAATGTGTCACATCAGAAAAAGTGAAATCCTCACGCTGACACAAAGTTAAAGGAACCCCTTCACCACATTGAAAAGAAGCAAGGGCTGAAGAAATCTTCTTCACGTGCTTCAATTCCGCCTTGCTCAGAGCGCAAGGAACATCCAAGTGTACGCGACGGGCATTGGCCCAGCTCTCTCGACTCCCGCGTACGAACATCGAGTCTATAAAAAAGAATTCACTCTTCCACTGCGGCCCATAGTTAGTGGGGAGTTCAACTATCAGTTCACGCCCGTGAAACCGCTTAGCCAACCCCAACCGACTAGATTCGGAAGCGGGAGCCTTGACAAATTTAAAGAACCCGAAAAACAAGGAAGTAGAGTCAGGGAATTTCTTGGAACCCCGCAGGAGGAAGGTTCGCGGGTTGATATTGCGACCCCCAGAATCGCAAGTGCCCAGAAATGCGTACCCCTCGCAGAATGTCTCGGGCTTCGCGTGCAGACATAACAGAGAATGGATGCACGGTCTCAGTCTGCGGCACAAGAGGTGCATTAACAAAAACTTCTTCAAAAGACCCCTCGCTCGTGTCGCTCAGGGGTAGCAGCTTAATTTCACCACCCTGCAAAGTTTCACAATGAGCATAGCCGGTGTGGTTCTCAACTCCCTCATAGAATGGGAGGTTAATATGGTCTCCATCCTTGTCCACTTCCGTGGGAGGAGGAGGTGTCTTTGAACCCTCAGCTGGATCAGGGCGGCGTCGGCTTTGGCCGCGGTCCAGCTCCACTTCCTGATCATAATCGAAGGGCTCAAAAACCCGTACACCCTCCGCGGAGGGGAAATGTGTCTTTCCTCTACCCCCCATCCCATAAGTAGGAGGAATGGGGGTACTACCCTCGCGAGACGAGTTCTTCGCGTGCTTAGGGTGTTTTCTCTTTCTTTTCTTGCTAGGCCTCTCAGATTCAGCAATCAGCCTCTTGCTCGTGTCAGTGGAGGTCAGCCCCTCAGTACGGGTGACTGAAACATCAGGTGCCACCACCTGAAGGGGCACATACTCTTCAATATCCGCCCCCGAGTTTTGGGGCAACGTCGGCGATTTAGATGGCAAACTCGCCGATGTTTGCTTAGAACTCGCCGATCCCAGATCGATAACTCGGCGAGGTCTCTTGAAGATGGGGACACCCCCCTGCCCTTAGTCGGCGACTTCCCAAGAGGACTCGCCGATTTAGGAGCAAGAGTCGGGAGAATCTCGCCCATCTCAACAGAAGGCTCTGCCACGACTAGAGCCCTGGAATCACACCCCAAACTCGCCGACTTCTTGTTAGAACTCGGCGATTGTTCGGGAGTGAGCCCGAGTAACTCGCGGGCCGTGGCACAGTATCTAGCATCCGACTGTGCATCAACAGCCGGAATCTTCACCCACCGCGCGTAGGCGAGGGGATCAGAGACTCAACGGTGTTGAGCACTGTCGCTAGACTCTCATCTATATCGGTGTTCAAGATGTCGTCGACCAGAGCTTCGGTCTCCGACATGGTAAGTTTAGGGAGTGACGGTTGGTCTGCCATAAGTCGACGATATAGGGAGAAACTTGACGACTTAGTGAAGGATTAGAGTTTAGGCGATTTGGGGAAAGTGATGTGCGGATTAAAATAATCGATTCACTATTTATAGACTCTGGGCAAATTGCAAAATTCCCTCGGAAAATTCAGAAATTACGCGAAGGAAAATCGCTAATTGATTCCCAAATCTTCAAAACTCGGCGAGTTTCCCGAAAACTCGCCGAGTTTGGGCAAAAATCACGGGATACGAAGGGGAAACTTCCATATTTGGAAAATTTGCAAATATTTCCCAAGATCCCAAGGATTTTCTAAGAAATCCGCCAGCTCATACTGAGAATCGCCGAGTTTATAAGAAAGTCGCCGATCCAGGTAGGCAAACTTCTAAGTTGCTCGCAGAACCACCCGGATACTAACTCGCCGAGTTAGGACATTAAGTCGCCGATATAGGTCAGCAAACTTCTAAGTTTCTCACAAAACAACCCCGATGCTAAGTCGCCGAGTTAGTACATTAAGTCGGCGACTTAGGATATCACATAGTATCTTAGGGAGGGAGTATCACAAGCTCCCTTCATCAACAAAAGGAGAGTATCACAAGCTCTCTCGATATTTCTGTCGCTCCGACCAGAAATCGTCAAATTTCGAAGGGGAGTATCACAAGCTCTCCCGACATTTCTATCGCTTCGGCTGGAGATCGTCAAATTTCAGGGGGGAGTATCACAAGCTCTCTCGACATTTCTATCGCTTCGGCTGGAGATCGTCAAATTTCAGGGGGGAGTATTACAAGCTCTTCCGACACTTCCGCCGCTCCGGCCGGAGGTCGTCAAATATGAGCACGGTAAATCTGTCGCTTCGGCCAGATTTACCAAGAATTGTTTCGAGCAAAAGGAGAATGTCACGAGAGGTAAAATCGCAGGGTAAGTTAAATTGGTCAATAATAATATGCGTTTAAGACTGATCTAGTTGTTTTGCAGGATGTTTTATTTTTTGCAGGAATTATTCTGTCGCTTCGGCCAGAATCAGACTCTGATAGTGAGTCAATCTATCCTGCCGCTTTTGCCTTAATAGACTAGAGATCATTCTGTCACTTTGGCCTTAATGATCTCAACCCGTCTTGCCGTTTTAAGCCTTGAAGGGGTAACCGTCGTTGCGGATATAAAGTCGCTCTTGATCAGGGTGGACTATAAACATTAGTTCTATCGCTTCGGCTAGAACTCGGTTCTATCGCTTCGGCCTGAATCAGGTTCCGTCGCTTCGGTCGGAATTAATTTTGTCTCTCCGGCCTTGATAAACACAGTGCAGTCGCCCTTGATCAGGGTTAGACTATAAACAGGGAGTTCCGTTGGCCTGGAATTCGATTCTGTCGGTTCGACCCTACAGAGTCAATCCATTCTTGTCGCTTAGGCCATAATGGATACGGAATCAGTACGTCACTGTGAGCGGAATGATTCGATCTCATCTTGTCGCTTCGGCCTTGATGCGGATCACACACTGAACCTTGGTTGGGGGGGGCACTGGCCATACACACATGTTTCTTGAGGTCTCTTCAGGAGAGAGTACTGGTGAGACATGCCTGATTACGGCAGTCACTCCCAGCAACGCCTTTCAACAAGGACTAGGGTTCCGTCGCTTTAGACCGGACCCCCGGAGAGCTCCCACGGTGCGGAACAAGTTCATCGTCCAAATCGACGAGTTAGCCCGTTAGTCACGATTGGACTACCAAGTCGCCGACTTTAGAGATAAGTCGCCGAGTTAGGGCCAAGATCGGCAGTATGGTAGACGACACATCTCGCCCCTGGAAACTCGGCGAGTTTGCCCTAAATAGGCGATTTCCATACCTGAATCGCCGACTTACAACCGTTACTCGCCGCCAGCCAATGTCATAAATGCTCTCATATATAGCAATAGGCGCGATGTCCGCCTTTGATTGCGCCCTCCGAGACCCTATAAAAAGGGTCCCAAGGGGACACTCAAAGGCACAACACAAGTTCCACTCTCACCAGAGCATCACTAAGAAACTCGCCGATTCTCACTAGAATTGCCTAGTTTTTACTTGCAGGTATTTGACATAGAGCGCGCGTCGTGGACTCCAGAGCCTCCGGCATCACCTCGCACCACCGCGAGCCCTGATAGCAGATTCAGTGCTTCATCACCCTCCTTTTCGTGTCTATAAGTACTCCTCCCCCTCCTCTTTTAATGACCAGAAGAAACAAGACCGATGGTTGTCCAAGATCTGCTGGAAGAGTTTGGTCGTGAGGTGAAGCTTCAGCACTCTGTTTGGACCGAGTGCTTGCTGATGCCTGTTGGTTTCTTCCATTCTGTTGTCGTGTCGGAGAGCCAGCGGCTTAACTCGGTTTTCATCGACATCCATCGCCACCTCGCGCAACTTCGCCAGACCGACGCTCCTCCTTCTAGGACCCCGACTTCCTTTACTACTGTTGTTGTTGCTGCCGCTGCCACGTCCAGCTTCTTCTGCTCCTTGCGTGGTCCGGCTTCCGCTGCCCCTGTTGCTGGAGGGGGTCGTCGCCGGTGCTCTCGCGGTCATCGTGGGTCCTCGTCTCTCCCCGCTACTGACTTGCGGCACTTTCTGTCGGGGCCGCCAAAGTCGGGTCGCTAGGCCTCCGCTCGCGGGCTTTTGCTGTAAATTTGTAGTGCCTCCGGGCTTGTAATAGAAATTTATCATTTTAATACCATTCTGAAATATTTTGCCTTCTTTTTTTTGAATTTTGAACGTCTTTTTTTCCTTTCATGCCTCAGTTCGCGCTGTTGATTTACCCTCATCGCCTACCATCGATCTGGCCCGCGCTCTGCTCAAGCTTTGCTCGTCCACCTACTCCCTTCCCCGGGCCCCTGGCGCCCTTCTGCCCTCGGACGATACCCCTCTGATTTCCGGACCCCCGGATGACACTCCCCTGGTTCCTCGGCCCTCCACTGGTCATTCCGGCTCCCCGCCTCGGCTTTCGCCCTGGTGGGATTCGGCTCCCATTTGCCGGCCTCGCAGCTCGTTTCCTTCTCTTCTGAGCTTCCGACTCCGTTGTGCTCCTTTGGGCCGCTCTCCTGGGCCTCCTCCTTTCGACGAGGCCGGGTACTCGCGACTCTTCGTCTTTTGTGCCTCCCTTATAAATATTTACTGTCCTTTTTTACTTCAGTTACTTTCCTTTTTTACCTCCCCTCTTTCCCGCTCTACTTGAACTTGGCGATCTTCTTGCAGGGTTGCAATGACCTCCACCCAAGTCTCTCCTGATCTTTCGGTGGCCAATCTGATCCACCAGGCCTCCATCCCCCCTCCTGATTCCAAGAATCCGCTGTCGAGAGCTTCTGCCTCTAGCTGTCTTGAGACTTTAAAGAGCATCTATAAGTACAAGGATCCTGCAAAGTACCAGATAGCCGGGAACCTTGTCGCTTCCCATCCTCCTCCCGGGCACGCCGCGGTCTACATTTCTTATGCCGATCTTGGCCTGACTTTGTTGCTTCCTCCGTTCCTCCAGAACCTGCTCAATCACTGTCGGGTGTCACTTTCGCAGCTTCCGTCAGGTGCCATTGAGCGCGTACTTTTATTCTCCTCTCTTTGCAGTGCTTGCGGACATGAGTCTACCTTTCCCTTATTCTTCAATTGGTTTCATGTATACCCGATGCCGAGTGACCGGAACCGCGTCTTGATAGCATCTCGCGAGACCCCCCGGAAGGCTCTCTTCGAGGTGCTGCCCGATCGTGCTCACGGTTGGCGTGACCACTTCTTCTTCGTGAAGTTGTCCTGTCTGGGGCCTCTCGAGAACCCTCCCAAGAGCTGGCCTCCGCTGGGTCATCTAAAAGGCCTTACTGGCATTGCCTCCACGCGTTTGACTGCAGCCAAATAAGAGGCGCACGAACTTCTCATCCGGATATCTGAGTGCCGCCCTGTGAAGCCTGCCCACCTTGGACACGATTGGACCGTAGAAGATCACCTCCGGCCCGATGACGTTGCTAGCTATGACGTGGAGCCCGGCCTCCTCGCCTTCCCGGAAAAGACAGAAACAGAGGACGACGTCCATGGTCGTTGTGGACACCCCCTCCGTCTCCCTGAGGAACACTAACGAGAGCTTCGGGGATGACAACATGGACAGTCCTCCTCTGGAGAATGCCCGCTCGGCCCGCCGTGCCGTCATGGCTTCGCAAGGGCCCGTCCCCCACTCCGAGTTTCATCGGAAGATCGTGGTCGGTGAAGCTTCTGGGCATGGACTTGCTTGGCCCCAGTACCCCCTGGAGGGAGGGTTGTTGGACCGTCAGGGGTTTGGCGTGGCCCTGGACTCTGCTTTTGTTTCGGGAAAATACCGCGCGGACCCTGTCTCCCCTGATCCCTCCATCGCTGTTCCCCAGCTGGCGGGGATGCTTCTGAAAGGCTTCAATCTGCTGCAGTCGTTTCTCCAGGAAGAAGCCGAGTACAAGGCCCTCTTCGTGCGCGATGCCTCGGTGCTTGACGAGGACTTGTACGCTGACAGCCTCCGTGGGGCCGCTCTTGCTTACGTCCGCCTTCAGCGGAGCCTAGATATGCAGGAAGGGCTTCGTCGAGCTCGGGAGCGTGTGGTGGATCTTTCCTCCGAGGTCTCGGCCGCCTTAGCTGCACGAGATCGGGCCGTGACTGAGGCCGCGGAGAGCCACCGGGCCTAGTTAGAGCGAGTGGCAGGTGAGAAAGCCGTCCTGGAGGATGCCGTAGCCGAGGCCGGTAAGCAGGTGCTGAGTCTTGAGAGCCACGTCACCTGGGCCGAGGACCGCGCCGTCGAGTCTAAGGAAGCTCTTGACCTTGCAACCGCGCACGCCCATAAACTCGCCGAGGATCAAGCTAGGTCCGCGTCTGAGCTGTCGGTCCGATTCCGTGCTAAGTTCGCCCAGCTCCGGGACGAGGCTAAGGAACGAACGGCGGTGGAGAAGCGCGCGGGCTTCTGGAAAGGTTACGAGCACGGCTGCGCCATGCATCATTTGTCCTGCCCCGAAATCACCCCAGCTGTTGTGCCCCGGACTCCACCGGAGTGGGAGCGTTGGCAAGCTGCTGACGGGGCCGGGCCTCCTACTGAGCAGCCGTGCCTTAACATTGGTGACAGCGAAGAGGAGGATCTGGACGCCGATCTCGCTGACTACGTCTCGCCGACCTCTCCGTCCTGATTCCCTTGTTCCTCTATTTGTGTGCTTTTTCTTCTTTTTATTTTTGTAATATAAAACACTTATTTAATTTTGTTTCCGCTTTTTTCACCTTGCTTCCGCTTTTTTCTTACTATGCTTCCACTTTTCTTTTTTGCTTCCGATTTTTACTTATTATGTTCTCTGGGTTGTTTGTGCTGACCTCGGGCCTCTTCGTGGCCTTTTGACCTTAGGCCTCCTCGGCCGACACCCATCGCGTCTGTCACTTTCTTACTCGGGACGCCCGGGGAGGGGGTGAAGTTTCGCACGGCTCCCCGAGGGCGTCTTCTTGTAAGGACTTCAACTACTGTTGTGTTTTTCGGAAGTTCTTCTCCTTTGGTAAAAAGTCATCACGGTAAGATAGAAAAGAAAAAAGAAAACGCGAGGTGCCAAATGTACAAGTAGCCTGTTTATCGCTTGTACTTTTCTAAGTTGTCCGCGTGTCAGGTTCTTTCTATGGGCTGGCCATCTTCATATCCCAGACGGAAGATTCCGGGCTGAACCTCATCCATTATCACATACGGGCCCTCCCATCTTGGTGACAGCTTTCCCTTCATTTGGTCCACACCCGTCACTTTGGCGTTTCTTAGAACCAGATCAACCGGCGCCAGGTTCTTCTCTACTACTCTTTCGTTGTGGTATCTGACCATCCTTCGCTTGTACGCAAGGTCTCTGACGGCGGCCTCCTCTTTCTTATCCTCCAAGTCCTCTCTAGTCAGGAGGAGCGCTCTGTCGTTTGGCTCCGATTGGAATTGATCTATCCTGGACGTTGGCCAAATCAGCTCCGCAGGGGCTACCGCCTCGATTCTGAAGGCGAGCACGAATGGCGTTTGGACAGTCGGTGTCCTTATCGTTGTTCGATAGGCCCACATGGTTTCCGGGACCTTGTCTGCCCAAGTCCCCGAGTGTTCCCCTACCTTCCTTTTCAGAATGGACACGATCGTGCGGTTGATGACCTCTACTTGCCCGTTCACCTGTGGGTGGTAGACCGGGGCGAAGCTCAGCTTGATCCCGCTGTCCTCGCAGAATTTCCTTAGCTTCTTCCCCGTGAACTGCGTCCCTTTATCCGTCACTACCTGGATCGGGACCCCGAACCGACAGATGATGCTCCTGAACACGAAGTTGACCACATTCTGCTCCGTAATCGCGCTCGTGGCTTCCGCCTATGCCCACTTGGTGAAATAGTCTACCGCCACGAAGAGGAATTTTCTTCCCCGCGACGTCGGAGGGAAAGGGCCGACGATGTCGATGCCCCATCGCACAAATGGGACAGGCGTAGTTACTGCTTTTATCGCGGTGGACGATCGTCTCTGGACGTTTGAGTGTCTTTGACACTCGTCGCACCTTTCCACTATTCCCTCAGAGTCTTTTATTGACTCTGGCTAGTAGTAGCCCTGCCTGACCACCTGCTTTTCCAGGGCCCGACCGCCTTGGTGGGCGCCACTTGCCCCCTCGTGGATGCTTCGTGCGATCGCCCGGCCATCCTCGCAAGAGACGCATAGTCAGAGCGGGGCTTCCTCCGCGACTGACCGGCGGTATAGCTTTCCTCGTGTTGCCACGAACCATGCCGCTCTATTCCTTAACTTCCTTGCCCCCATTGGGTCACTTGGTCCCTCGCCTGTTTCGAGGAACTTCAGTAACGGCGTCCTCCAATCCCCCACTGTTATTAGTACGCAGGCCGGGCTGCCGACTCCCCTGGCCCCCGTGGGGTGCTCCTGGTTCTCTATACGGACCTACCTGCCTTCCTTCCTCCCCGGGGCCGCTCCTAATTTGGCCAGCGTGTCGGCCTCCCCATTGCTTTCCCTGTCTATCTGAGTGATTTTCCAGTCACTGAGTCGCCCCAAAGCGGTTCGGGCCTCTGCTACGTAGGTTGCCATGGAGTCCTCTTCCGACACGAAGTCGCCTCTTATTTGGTTGGCGACTAGCCAGGAGTCTGTGTACAGGTGGACCCTTACCGCCTCCAGTGACACGGCCAGCCTTATCTCGGCTAGGAGAGCCTCGTATTGCGTGGCGTTGTTCGTCATCCGGAAACCGAAGTGTATCGAGTACTCGATCCTTTCTCCTGTTGGGGCTCTTATTACCACTCCGGCGCCGCAACCCGTGCTGCTGGCCGATCCGTCGACGTGGGCCGTCCACCATTCTTCCACTGCGGGGGCCTTCCTTCGGGGGGTGAGTTCTGTCATGAAGTCGGCCACGGCCTGGCCCTTTATTGCCTTGGCCAGGACGATTTCTATGTGGAACTCACTGAGCTCCATGGACCACTTCGTGAGCCGCACCGATACGTCTGGCCTCTGCAGGAGTAGGAGGTGGGCCGTCAGGATGGTCACCGTGTGGGCGTGGAAGTACGGCCTGTCTGCGGACCGCCGATACCACTGCCAGGGCCAACTTCTCGATGTCTGGGTACCTTTCTTCTGCCCCCTGCAGCGACCGGGAGTAATAGTAAACTGGCCTTTGCGCCCCGTCTGCCTCTGATAGGAGGACCACGCTGACCGTCGCCTCTGAATGGGCGACGTACATTGTGAGCGGCTCGCCGCTTCGGGGTGGCCGCAGTGTTGGCAGGTGCGCAAGCCGCCTCTTCAGCTCGCTGCCTCGCACTCCTTTGTCCAGATCACTCTTGGTCCAAGCGATTTTAATAGCTGGAAAAACGGGCGCAGCCGGTCTGCCGCTCTTGGCAGGAATCTACTAAGGGCCGCCACCCTTCCGTTCAGCTTCTGGACCTCCTTTATGGTCCGCGGTGGGGTCATTTCCATGACTGCCTCCACTTTTTCCCTTTTGGGCTTCATGCCCTCCGGGGTGATCCTGAATCTCAGGAAATGACCCTCGTTCACTCCAAAGGCGCACTTCCTCGCTTTCAACTTCAGGCCTGCCCTCCTGATGTTGCGGAATGTCTCCTCTAAGTTGGCGAGATGAGTGTCTGCTCTTTCAGACCAGACTAGTATGTCATTGATGAAGCACGGAATCTGCTACCAGTAGGCTCGCGGGGTTGCGAGGAGGGCCGGAGGCTTTGGAGTCCACGACGCGCGTTCTACGTCAAATACCTGCAGAAGATGAGGGGAATCGGCGACTCACGTGGGAGTCGGCGACATGGGCTCCTTGGTTGCTCTAGTGTGGAGTGTAGTCAAGTGGGAATGACTTGGGAGTGGAGGACCCCCAAGGACCCTTTCACTACAAGAAATAAGGCTTTTTCTGACCAACTCTAGCGACCAACTTCGAGGTTGGTCGCTTATAGTTTACTTTTTGAGACCACTTTTGAAGTTGGTCGCGAAGTTGGTCGCTTTATACTATAGGCGACCAACTTCGAAGTTAGTCGCCAATTTTAAGATGAAAGCGACCAACAGTTTGGTCGCCTGACTCTTTTTTAATAAAAAAATGAGAATGCGACCAACATGTTGGTCGCAACCATGAATTCAAAATTTTTAAAAAATATCTTCCAATGTTGGTCGCCTAAATTAAAAAAATATATAAATAAATAAAACAATGCGACCAACTGAATTGGTCGCTTGATTAAAATATTTTAAATTTGAAAAATAAAAAATATGACGACCAACCAGTTAGTCGCTTAAATATTTCGTAAGTTTATAAAAAAAATCAAATCGCGACTAACCTGTTGGTCGCTTACATATTTCGTTAATTTTTTTTAAAAAATCAATTTTACTACCAACAAAAATTTGAAAAAATAAAAAAGACGACCACCCAGTTGATCGCATGAATTTTAAAAAAAAGGCGACAACCAGTTAGTTCCTTAAATATTTCAAAAAAATTAAAAAATATCTTCCAATTTGGCGACCAAATTAAAAAATATATATAAATAAAACAATGTGACCAACAAATATGTTAAATATTCCGTAAGTTTTTTAAAAAATTGCAATTCGCCTAAATAAAAAAATTAAATTTTGAAAATTGAAAAATATGGCGCGCTTAAATATTTCGTATGTTAAAAAAAAAATCAATTCGCGACGCTTACATGTTTCGTTAATTTAAAAAAAAAATCAATTTTATTACCAACATAAATTTAAAAAAAATAAAAAGCGACCATCCAGTTTATCGCATGAATTAAAAAAACAGGTGATCAACTAGTTGGTTCCTTAAATATTTCAAAAAAAATTAAAAATATATTTCAATTTGGCGACCAAATTAAAAAATATATATAAATAAAATAATGCGAAAACAAATATGGCGACGCTTAAATATTTCGT
Organism: Zostera marina; assembly: GCA_001185155.1. Classification (NCBI taxonomy): domain Eukaryota; kingdom Viridiplantae; phylum Streptophyta; class Magnoliopsida; order Alismatales; family Zosteraceae; genus Zostera; species Zostera marina. The sequence goes on from LFYR01001858.1 coordinate 633,023, forward strand.
AAATTTTTTAAAAAATTATAATTCGCATGAATAAAAAAATTAAAATTTAAAAAATATAAATATTTCGTAAGTTTAAAAAAAAAAAAAATTCGCGACCAACCTGAATTAAAATATATATTAAAGCAACCATCATTTTTTAGATTTTGAAAATGTTTTGTTGTCAATATTTTCTTTCCAATTTTTTCTTGTTTTGAGATTAGTTTCCTGATATTTTTTTTGTAATGTATTTTTGTATTGATGTTATTGCACTTTAAATTTTGATCTTCTCGCCCTGTTATGCCGACGGGAGGAGCCTTCACGCTTACTAGGAATGGTGTTATGAGGAAATTTTCCACGAATCGAATGGCTTCGTCTCTCAACATTTCCTAGCCGAACTGGAGTAACAGGCCACCGAAAGAGACGATCTTGCTCGATGGATGCGATTTTGATGTCAAGGAATGATGCGACGACCGAAACCCTAACAAGGGAGAAGAGTGTATCTGGCGAAGGTGGCGGAGCAAGCCGAGCGGTACCAGGAGATGGCAGAGTACATGGAGAATTTGGTTCGTGATGTTCCGATGGAGGGGGGAGTTAACCGTAGAGGAGCGTAACCTATTTTCCGTTGCTTACAAGAACATGGTTGGATCTCGGCGCGCGGCTTGGAGGATTGTCTTCGATCGAGCAAAAGGAGGAGAGCAGGAAGAATGATGATCGAGCAAAAGGAGGAGAGCGTTCTACGTCAAATACCTGCAGAAGATGAGGGGAATCGGCGACTCACGTGGGAGTCGGCGACTCGGGCTCCTTGGTTTCTCTAGTATGGAGTGTAGTCAAATGGGAATGACTTGGGAGTGGAGGACCCCCAAGGACCCCTTTTATAGGGTCCTGGGGGCGTTTCCCCATTCATTAGCGTGGGGCCCACTCCATTATGGTGCCCAATTAAGGGTGCCATAATGACGTGGGCCCTCCCAAGTAACGACTGAGAATCGGCGACTCAGGTATGGGATTCGCCGATTCAGAGGTGGAGTCGCCGACTCCCTCGTGGTCAGGTCATCGGTCTACCAGACCCGAGTGCCCTGTTTGGAGTCGGCGATTCACCCTTGGAATCGGCGACTTGATAGTCCTAGTCGGCGATTCTCAGGTGTTGCCTTGAGTACTTGACGTAGACACTTTCTCCGCACCGTGGATGCCTTCCAGGGGTCCGGCGTAAAGCGACGGAACCCTAGTCCTTATTAAGGGGTGTTGTTGGGAGTGACTGACGTAATCAGGCATGTCTCATCAGTACTCCCCCTTAAAGAGAGCACAAGAAACATGCGTGTATCGCCAGTATCCCCCCAGCAAGGTGATCTCAAGGCCAAAGCGACAAGATGAGATCGAATCATTGCGGCCACAGTGACACAATGACTCCGTTATCCATGCACTATCAGATGGATTGATTCACTATCAGAATCTAGTTCCAGGCCAACGGAACTACGTGTTTATAGTCCAACTCTGATCAGAAGCGACTTTTGATGTGTCATCATTAAGGTCAAAACGACAAGATGAGAGGGAATTATTAAGACCAAAGCGACAAAATAATTCCCGTCCATTAAGGCCAAAGCGACAAAATAATTCCCGTCCATTAAGGCCAAAGCGACATAATGCGTGGATTCACTATCAGAATCTGATTCTGGCCGAAGCGACATAATGCGTGGATTCACTATCAGAATTTGATTCTGGTCGAAGCGACAGAATGCGTGGATTCACTATCAGAATCTAGTTCACTATCAGAACTGATGTTTATAGTCCACCCTGATCAAGAGCGACTTTATGTCCGCAACGACGGTTACCCCACCAAGGCCTAAGCGACAAGGTGGGTCGAGATCATTAAAGCCAAAGCGACAAAATGATCTCCAAGTCTATTAAGGTCAAAACGACAAGATAGAAGAATTATCGAGGCCAAAGCGACAAAATAATTCTTGGTCCATTAAGGCCAAAGCGACAAAATGGAATTCGACGACTTCTGACCGAAGCGGCAGAAGTGTCGGGGAGAGCTTGTGATACTCCCCCTTGAGGTCATTAAGGCTAAAGCGACAAAATGACCTCTGGTCTGTCAAGGCCAAAGCGACAAGACAGACCGACTCACTATCAGAGTCTGATTCTGGCCGAAGCGACAGAATCTGTTAATTCACTATTAGAATCTGACTCCGGTCAAGGCTACAGATTCACTATCATAATCTGATCCTGGCCAAGATGGCAGAATCTTACCTACAAAAAAGAAAACATCCTGCAAAATAACTAGATCAGTCCAAAACGCATATTTTTATTTACTTATTGAACTTACCGTGCGATTTTACCTTTCGTGATGCCCTTCTTTTGCTTAATAAAACCTTGGTAAATCTGGCCGAAGTGACAGATCTTACCGTGCTCAATTTTTGACGACTTCTGGCCGAAGCGACAGAAGTGTCGGGAGAGTTTGTGATACTCCCCCGAAATTTGATGACTTCTGGCCGAAGCGACAGAAGTGTCGGGAGAGTTTGTGATACTTCCCTCGAACTGTGACGACTTTTGGCCGAAGCGACAGAAGTGTCGAGAGAGCTTGTGATACTCCCCCTCAAATATCGTGCCATCGTGACACATAACTTTTGGAATGAGTAGTTTTCCGAAATATTTGATTTTGATTGTCAATGGGCTATCTTTTGTTTTTTCTTTGCTAATCTTTCATATAAATTACCCTTTAAATTGTAACTAAGGCCCGAAACTAGATTCACAAGTCGTAATTTAGCAACTCTGGACGTAGATTAGACTCTGCTAACCCTATTTCTAGCCACTCTGGGCGTAGACTTGGTCATACGAATCGTAGCTCAGCCTACGGTTAAATTTGCGGATAATTTATACCTCCAGATTAACGTAGAGTTGTAAAAGATAGCGTGAATGACAAATCCGAAGGATGCAAATATTTCAAACTCGAGGGTTACGTTTGTAATTTCTAATTACAACTTAAGTTTGAACCCTGATGCCGGAGAGAGCTTGTGATACTCCCTCTTGAAGTGTGACGACTTCTGACCGAAGCGACAATAAATTAAACTTCACAACTAATCAAGATTCTCAAAACTAAGTGACGTAATAAGTTGGAGATACAAAAATTATCGGGAATAGGACTTACAACTTTTTGAAAACCTAAGACTCTAGATTTTATTCTCTAATGTGTAGTTGAACTCTGGTCGAAACGACAGAGTAACTTTTTGTCCTCATCAAGGCCATAACGACAAGATGGGGTTGAATCATTAAGGCCATAACGACAAAACGATTTTTTAATCTATTAAGGCCATAGCGACAGAATAGATTTTTGTATGTGTTGTGGGTACTTAGAACCTCTTGGGGTTAGGTTCATTTGTACTTGTCAATACCCTAATGTAGTTGAACTCTGGCCGAAGCGGCAGAGTAACTTTTGAACCCGCATCAAGGCCAAAGCGACAAGATGAGGTAGGTTCGTTAAAGACATAGCGACAAAACGATTTAAATCTATTAAGGCCATAGCGACGGAATAGATTTTTGTATTGTGGGTACTTAGAACCTCTTGGGGTTAGGTTCATTTGTACTTATCAACTACCTAAGACTCTACACTTATACCTTAATGTAGTTGAACTATGGCCGAAGCGACAGAGTAACTTTTGGACCCGCATCAAGGCGAAAGCGACAAGATGGGTTGAGATCATTAAGGCCAAAGCAACAAAATGATCTCTAAGTCTATCAAGGCCAAAGCGACAAGATAGAAGAATTATTGAGGCCAAAGCGACAAAATAATTCTTGGTCCATTAAGGCCAAAGCTATAAAATGGACCTGAATCTATTAAGGCCAAAACGACAAAATAGATTTCTAAGGTAGGGTATTAGTTAGAGTCATAGGTAGGTGATTTCGAAAGAGTGTCAAAGATAAAATCTAATTATTTTATTTTGTAATTTGTACTAGCATAGAGACTAAGAGACTACAATTCCAGATTTGAACCCTGGTGTTTTAGCCAAGCTCCGGCCATAGCGACAGAGTGACTCTCGATCCTCATCAAGGCCATAGCGACAAGATGGGATAGGATCATTAAGGCCAAAGCGACAAAATGATCCTTGAGTGAAAATGAGGGTATCGTTGATTGTAGTCGTAAATTTAGAATCTCAGGGCTAGATTCGTAAATGAGAGTCCGATTTAGATTCTTAAGTCGCACTTTGGACTCATAAATCGTAAACTAGACTTGTGATCGCAATTTAGCCACTCTAGACGTAAATTGGATTTTGTAACCATCACTTAGACTCGTGGGTCGTAAGCTAGGTCTGAGCAACGGGTATCATCCAACCAAAGCGATGGATGATTTATGAGGTTGAAGAGACGGACGTCATCCAGCCGAAGCGATGGATGATTGATCAGTCTGAAGCGATGGGTGATTATTCTAAATATGATATTGCATACATATCTCTATGGATTAAAGAGAGATTTATTTAGAATAATATCGCTATTGAGAATACATAAGAATAATATGAGCGACAAACAAAATAATCGACATGTTTTGGTCGCTGGTTGCCACTGACAGAAACATAGCCTGCATGGTTACTCTGACCAATCCTATCTTCTAACAGATGATAGTTCCTCACTACTAGCGTGATGCACTTAATTGCGAGTGTGAACTGTGGCTCTGGTTGCCATCACTGTCATAAGATTGAGAGCGTGGGCTATGGTCATAACTATTACTGGACCGAGAGTGTGAGCTATGGCTTTCGTGGCCATAACTGTTACCAGACTGAGAGTATGAGTTATGACTTTGGTGGTCATAACTGCTGATGAGAAGCTCCTCTCTGTATTGAGGAGAACTAGTCGAGGTTTCAGACTGGAAACTTGTATCCTCGTATGTATCTTCTTTAGCATAGCGAGGATTTTTTCAGCTGGGTGGCTCGACTCCGTCCAGCTTATTATTGTTCTCCTCTTCTATCTCAATGAACGATTGAGCTCGTTGGAAGAGGTCGGGCAGGGTCTCCATTTTATGGAGCGTAAGATTCTGGGCCAAAGGGGAGTAGGGTACTAGACCATTCATGTACCCCGCTATGGCCAGACTCGGGATTAGGTTATTCACTTCTGTCATCATCGAAATGAACTTAATCGTGTAATCCCTGAGAGACAGTTTATTATGTCGTAATGCCAGCAGTGCGTTGGCACTGTGTTTTATTCTGATCATCCCCACATGTTGGGCGATGAACTTCGAAGAGAGGTCTGCGAAGCTGGAGACTGAGCCAGTTGACAGACCAGAGAACCACCGATAAGCGCTGCCTTTGAGAGTGTCGGGGAATGCCCGACACAACAGTCCGTTATCGGTGGTCTGCGGTTCCAAGATACTAAGGTAGAGGTTGATGTGATCTTTTGGGTCACTCGAACCGTCATACGCTTCTATCCTGGGTACCCGCTAGTTTGATGGGAAAGATTCTTTCAAAAGGTCCTTGTGAAAAGGAGCGCTTTTGATTCTCAAGAACTCGATCAGACTGCTGGCGACTGGATTGTCAACCAGTTTCCGTCGGAGATCTTCCACGAACCTTATTGTAAGAGTCTTGTCAGTGCGACTCTTGCTAGATTCAGCCTTTGTTTTAGGAGGCACTGAAGATTTTCTCTTTTTCTCTGCAGATGGAGAATAGTAAGACCCAGATTCACCCGCCCCTTCGTGGATGTTGGTCTTGTTGCCCCTCGCTTTCTCGAGGTTGCTAACTCATTTTTCTATGGAATCCATAAAGTTAATCAACCTCTCTTCTAGCGCAGGAGTTAGGTTTACTCCCCCATTTGATGGGAGTGATGAGGGCACCTCATGTGCCGACAATGGTGTATTGGAGGTTGGTATAGTACGGGAACCAACCCTCCTACCAGAAGCTCCTACTTCAGCAGCAATAGTGGGAGCTTTCTTTTTATGATCCTTAGTAAAAGGAGCTATAAATGGGATGGTTGCTTCTATCAGGTCGAAGCAACAGACTACGAGTGGAAGTTCTTCCGAAGTATCAGAAGCTATAGGTAGATACCTGCCCCCCCGGGTGTCACAAAACAGAAAATTTTTTGTATAATATTTCTTTGTAGTTTTGTGACCCCCTTGAGCAATACTACTAGTCCCCAAAGTTTGAAATTAGCAAAAAAAATTTGTAATTTTTCTCCAAAAAATCGTACTGCTGGAGGTCGTTTTTGAGATGTCCGTTTAGACCTATCCCAAAAAAGATTCCTTGCACTGTTGGGAAATTATGTTTTTTTGTACTTGTAGAGAAAACTTTTTTCACGTGATGTGATCGTAGAATCCCAAAATCAGATCTGGGTATTCCGGAGGTGGACCGACAGAATCACCTGGAAGTGAAAAAAAGGCAAAAACCCCATACTTTTTTTTTTACCAAAACGACGACGCGAATCCAGCCAAAATGATGGATTTTCGTTTCGATCAAAGAGATGAGCTATGAGTGATCTTATTCAGCCGGAGCGATGAATGAAGACGTTGAATGAGTGGTTTTATTCAGCCAAAGTGATGAATGAAGACGATGACCGAATCGACAATTTAAGTGTGGGAATCGCCTACTCAGTGTGGGAGTCGGCGATTCAGTTGGGAATCGTCGATTCAGTGTGGGAATCGGCGATTCAGTTGGGAATCGACGATTCAGTTGGGAATCGACGATTCAGTTGGGAATCGACGATTCAGATGAAGATAGGCGATTTTCTATGAAAAATCCAACCTATATGAAATTGAAAGTACCAGAGCAAAAGGCATTGGCAGCACTTGCTCAAAAAGCTAAAGGAATCGGTGACTCCCTACGTGGAATCGGCGATTCAACTTATGGCCTTTTTTGAACCAAGCCGTGGACAACACTCATAGCTAACAGAATAACTCGCAATCGGCGACTCATTAGGTGGAGTCGGCGATTGCCTGTATGAATCGACGATTCCTTGACACAAAGTCAGCGATTCACCGAAAGGGAATCGAGCCAAACTTTGCGAAGAAAATTTCGCGATTACGACGGGATATCGTAGTTCGATATTCCCACAGACAGCGTAAGCTGATGAAGCACAAAATCTGCTACCAGCAGGCTTGCGGGGTTGCGAGGAGGGTTGGAGGCTTTGAAGTCCACGGCGCGCGCTCTACGTCAAATACTTGCAGAAGAGGAGGGGAATCGGCGACTCGGGCTCCTTGGTTGCTCTAGTGTGGAGTGTAGTCAAATGGGAATGACTTGGGAGTGGAGGACCCCCAAGGACCCCTTTTATAGGATCCTGTGGCCGTTTCCCCATTCATTAGCGTGGGGCCCACTCCATGGTGCCCAATTAAGGGTGTCATAATGACGTAGGCCCTCCCAAGTAACAGCTGGAAATCGGCGACTCAGGTATGAGAGTCGCCAACTCCCTCGTGGTCAGGTCCTCGGTCTACCAGACCCGAGTGCCCTGTCTGAAATCTGCGATTCACCCATTGAATCGGCGACTTGGTAATCCCAGTCAGCGATTCTCAGGTGTTGCCTTGAATACTTGACGTAGACACTTGCTCCGCATCGTGGATGCCTTCCGGGGGTCCGGCGTAAAGCGACGGAACCCTAGTCCTTGTTGAGGGGCATTGTTGGGAGTGACTGACGTAATCAGGCATGTCTCACCAGTCATCGACGTACACCTCGACGTTTCTGCCAATCTGCTCTTCGAAGATCTTGTCCATGAGACGCTGAAATGTGGCCCCCGCGTTACGTGGCTCGAATGGCATTACCTTGAAGTAGAAGGTCCCTGAGTCGGTGATGAACGAGGTCTTTTCCTCGTCTGCCCTAGCCATGGAGACTTGGTTATATCCCGAATGCGCGTCCATGAAGCTGAGCATCTCGCAACCCGAGCTCTGGTCTACCAGTCTGTCAACCGACGGTAGGGGGTAACTGTCCTTGGGGCATGCCTTGTTGAGGTTCGTGAAATCAACGCACATGCGCCACCTGACGTCGGCCTTTCTAACCATGACGACGTTGGACAACCATTCTAGGTACCGGACCGGGCGTATGAAGCCCGATTCTAGGAGCTTCACCACTTCTGCCTCTGCACCGTCCTTTTTCTCGGTCCTCAGAGGCCGCAGCTTCTGCCGAACCGCCTTAGCTCCCTGGGTGACTGCCAGCCTGTGCTCGGCCTTCGCCTGGGCTACTCCTTCCAGCTCTCCCAGCCCGGCGGCGAACAGGTCCTCGTTTTCTCTGAGGAGGCTCTCCAGGTTCTTTTTGAATTCCTCTAGTAGGTCCTTTCCTATCCGCACCTCGTTTTCCGCTAGTGGCGTTGGTACCGTGGACGACGCTGGCTCTGGCTTCGGGGTGTCCTCTCGGAGCGCGTGCAGTAATCCCTCTCCGGATGCCATTACCACCCCCACTAAGTTAAAGTAACACTCGCGGGCCTTTTTCTGGAACATCCTTACTGTGCATACTCCGGTGGGGGTCGGGAATTTCAAGCACTGGTGGAGAGATGACGTTACCGCCTGGAAAGCGTGTAATGTCGTTCGCCCCAGGATGGCGTTGTAACTAGAGGTGAAGTTCACTACCGTGAAGTTGACCTCGACCGTTTCGCCTGGGCGTGGCGAACTAACGTCACCGGGATGGCTATGATGCCTGCCACCGGGACCTCCGACTGGCCGGATCCTCTTATCGACGCCCTGCTCGGGAGTAGATCTGTGCGGGCGAGGCATAAATCCACAAAAGCGTTCCAGTACAGGATGTCTACCGATGCCCCGGTATCGATCAACACTCTGTGGAGCTGTACCTTCTCCCTTTTCCCCCTCTGAAAAATCGGGGTTATCACTAGTGGGTCGTCATGTGGAGTAGTGACGTCCTTCATGTCCGCCTCTGTGAACGTGACGTCCGAATCCAACCGCGGACGTTTCCCATCGGCCGCCCGATCGACGTCGGTAGCGTATCGGCGGCCTTCCCATGGGTCCACGCCGCGAGATGCGCCACTTCCCTCTATCGTCAGGATGTTCCCGACTTTCCTAACACCTTGGCCAGGTTCAGGCACTCGTCGGGCGTGGCTTCTGCTTGGGTACCCGGTGTCCGGTCGGGATGACAGCGAGTCTCCTGACGAGTGGGGCCAGGGGTGCCTCGGGCGTGGCGCTTAGCTTTCCTAACACCTTGGCCAGGTTCAGGCACTCGTCGGTTGTGTATCCCTTGTCCTGGTGGTATTCGCAAAACTTGCTTGCATCTCTGTAGGCGGCTGAGTCCCCCCTCATGGGCCGTGCTGGTGGGAGGGCCCTGACTCCACCCAGGGTGAGGAAGACTTGCCTCTGGTTTTCCGCCGGGGTGTGTCCTGCCTCCCGACGGTTCCCACTCGCGGCGGCTGGAGCTCTGCATGCGGCCGTCTCGGCCGCCGGGGCTGGCTGAACCTTCGGCTGCTGCTGTCGCTGGGGGGCCGGGGCTCCCGCCTGCTCCCCCCTCGCTTTCTGTTGGCGCTTGTTGAACTCTTGCGTTCTCGCCACCAGGTATTCCTCTACGTTAGACTCTCCGTGGGATCTCTCCATGGCCTCCGCAAACGTCTTCGGTGGCTTCCGCGAAAAACGTGGGTCTCAGGCTGTTGGTGAGAGCGTACAGGATCACCTTTTCCGTTAGCCCCTCGATTTCCTGCACCACCCCTGCGAACCGGTCCATATACGCTCGCGTGGTCTCGAAGTCCCCCTGCACTACCGCGCTGAGGGTGGCCTCGGTTTTTGGTCTCCTTCGCTTGTGGGCGAAAGCCGTCAAGAAGATTCTCTCTAGGTTTTCGAAGGTATGGACCGAGGCCGCGGGAAGCGTTCTGTACCATGCCACGGCGTCGCCGGCAAGTGCTCTTCGGAACATCCTGCATCAAATATCCTTCCTATCGGTTCTATCCTTCATGTTCGTTTTGAATGAGTGCAGATGATCGCTCGGGTCCGTATCTCCCTTGTACGCAGGGATCTTCGGGGTCCTCCAACCAGCGGGGTACTCGCCCTCCAACAGGTGCTGCGGGCGTCATGACTATCGCCCCGCTTGCGGGGTCCCCACCTACGCCGCCGCCTCCAGCACCGTCCGTCTCAAGCGCTCGCCGCTCGACGGTCAGTTGGAGCAGCTGTTCCTGCAGTTGCCGTTGGCTGTTCTGCAGGGAGGAGACCATTTCCGATAACTTCACCTTCTCCGAACGCCTCCTCCGGTGATGCTCCCCTCTCTCCGTGGGAGTCCGGGAACGGTCCCGTCTCCTCCGCCCGTGCTTTCTCCCCTCCTTACGCTTGTCCTCCTCCTCAGCCTTCCTCGAGCGCCAGGACGTCTCCTCGGCCTCGGTCTTCTCCTTGCGCCGGGCCTTATCTGTCTCCTCCATTCTCACTCGCCACGCTGCCTCCTGGACCTCGAGTGCCCAGGCCGCGTTCCGCTTTCTGTATGAAAAGTAGGGCTCGGATCTGTCCGAATCTTCCCCTTCCTTTCGCCATTGCTCATTTCTCGTGGTGGTCGGGCTTAGCTCCCTATCGCGAGCTTCCCTCTGCCCGACCTGCCCCGAGCCTTTCCTCCTGTGGAAACCGCTCCTTCCGACCATCCTTCCTCCGGTTATGTATTTGCTTCACGTCAGGTTCACCACTGATGGTGTGTGGGCTCGCGCTAGGGTGCTCACACACACAACTCTATAGTATTACTGTTCTAGGTAACCGATCCCCTCCCCTGTTGCACTATGGGAGGTGTTTATAACTCCTGCCCTAGGGCCTGACGGACCTAACAGGCCTGTCTGGTCCAGGGTCCGACTTGACGGGCCCTGGTACCAACACTTACCTAGGACGAGTAGGATGGGGAGGAGACATGGTTTCTTCTTCTTCATCAGAGACCTTCCTGGAGGACCGTGACTTCATGAAGAAAAACATAGCCAGAAGATGGAGATGGAGATAAATGGAAGAGTGAGAGTGGGAGTGGGTGGAATGGAAGAACCCTAGGAAAGAGAAATGGAAATGTGAAATGAAGAAAATTGAAATGGTGAAATGGGAAAGATATAACTTTGGAAAGGAGGTAATAATTATTCCATTAGATAATATAGAGTGACTTTTTTAGGAAAAGATGGGAGTGGAACTGGACCTCAATCTGCATCACAATATGCTTTGAACTCTAGTAGTTGTTGTTCCTTAAGTTTCATTAATTATTCACGGCCCAAGAGATTGTTTCAAATATTTTAGTAGTTTACACTGCATCCAAATGCAATTGAGTTGGTTTTTCCATAAATTGACTTGGTGTCCTTATAAAAAAAGCAATGCCAGGCCTGGTAATGTTTAGGTAGATTAATCTTTCAATTAATCTCCTATAGATGGATGGATCAACTAGAGACTTCGTTTTATCATTTCTCCAATCAATGTTTTTTTCCATAGGTATTTTGGAGATTTTGGCTCCCAATAATCCATTCTCATTAATAAGATCCAATGTGTATTTTCTTTGTTATAAGAAAATACCTTAATCTGAGTGAGCTACCTCAATTCCTATGAAGTAATATAATCTTTTTAGGTCTTTTATTTTGAAGTGTGTTTGCATTTGTAATTTTAATAAACTTATATCAAATTCACAATTTCATGTAATTATTATATCATCTTATTTTCTGATGTTTTTTTGAAAGCATTATGTTGTAACTAATAGTTAAAGATTCAGTTACAATGAATCGGTTATGGTAACTAAACTTTGGAATTCAATTGTATAAATATATGAACAATTACATCAATAAGAATTACAATTTCCTTCAACCATTTGAGCTTCCATTCACTCTTGATTATTACATTGATATGGTATCAGAGTGTTTTAAACTGATACAATGTAATCAATACAAAATGGATTTTTAAAGTAAAACATAAAGAAGATGGCATCATAGATCGTTTTAAAGCTCGATGGGTGACTAACGGTCTACGACAAATTGAGGGTAGTGACTATACCCAAACGTTTAGTCCAGTGGTTAAGGACAACTCCATCCGGATAGTCTTATTACTAGCAATAACATACAATTGGGAACTAAATCAGATCGACATCTCCAACGCGTTTCTACACGGAGAACTCGATGGACGAATAGTGATTTCTCAACCAGCAGGATTCGAGGCTGAAGATCATCCTAATCATGTCTGTTTACTGAAAAAATAATTTATATGGGTTAAAGCAGTTGCCAAGAATGTGGTATAGACGACTACGAGAGTTTCTAATAAATCTGGGGTTCAAAGAAAGCTACATAGACTCGTCGTTATTCATCATGCACAAAAATAACCATAATATATTATTATTTGCTTATGTGGATGAAAGAAGTAATTGGAAGTTTGACAAATGAATTTTCGGTTAAAGACTTGGGGATTCTGAATTTTTTCTTAGGTATCCAAGTACGAAGAACGGAGGATACGATCTATTTGTCACAACAACAATACTTAATAAACTTATTAAGTAAACTTAATCTAACAAATCTCAAACAATCTACAACTCCAATGTTACCAAATCAGGATCTACGATCCGAAGAAGATCCAGTAAATGATGGAAAGGAATACAGGCAAGTAGTGGGTTCGCTTCAATATCTAACACTGACCCGACCGGATATCCAGTTCGCGGTCAACAAACTGGCGCAATTCATGAACGCACCAACTCCACTACACCAAACGGCATTAAAGAAGGTATTACGATATTTATCCGGTACCCAAAATTTTGGGATAGCACTTTGCAAAGCAAAGGATTTCACTATCACCAGCTATTGCGACGCCGATTGGGGGGGGATACGACGGACCGCAAGAGCCAAACCGGGATGTTAATTTACATCGGAAACACATTTATTTCCTGGTCGTCAAGAAAATAGACTACATTAGCCCGCTCTAGCACCGAAGCCGAGTATCGGGCAATCACGTCAACAGTAGAAGAAACAGAAGGAATCAAGTCACTACTGATAGAATTAGGTGTCACGGTCACAGGCGCAATTCAAGTACTAAGTGACAACCAAGGGGCTGCATTTATCGCCAACAATCCTATATGCCACAGCAAACTTAAACACGTCGCGATGGATCTCCACTTCGTCCGGGAGAAGACGGAAAACGGGATCTTGGTGATAAAACACGTTGCAGGAAAAAATCAAAAGGCGGATGTACACACAAAATCCCTCCGGCCCAAATCATTTCTACAACTACGGGACGAACTGGTCGAAGTCACTCCAACCAGTTCGAGGGGGTGTGTTGTAACTAATAGTTAAAGATTCAGTTACAATGAATCGGTTATAGTAACTAAACTTTGGAATTCAATTGTATAAATATATAAACAACTACATCAATAAGAATTACAATTTCCTTCAACCATTTGAGCTTTCATTCACTCTTGATTACATTGATACATTATTTTCTGATTTCCCCCTTGTGAATAAGGAATAATCAGATTTGTATTGTTTAAAATCCAAATTTATTGAAACACCTCTTAATTAATTTAACAAACCATTGTCTAGAGGTTTGTTTCAATCCATAGATTGATTTTTTAAGTTTACAAACTCTTCTATCTCCCTCCTTAAGGTATCCTGGTGGTGGTCTTAGATAGATATCTTCATCAAGATTTCCATGGAGAAATGCATTATTGACATTTAATTGATGTAATTTCTTCCCTCTAATTTTATACACTATGATTATTAATACCTTGACTGTGGTTATTTTAGCCATTGGTGCATAAGTTTGATAATAATCAAACCCTCTTATTTAGTTGTATTATTAGCTAATAGTCTTGCATGTCTTATATCTCTCAATTTCTCCATCTTGCCTGTATTTTATTTTATAGATCCATTTTGATCCTACCACCTCTAGTAAGGCATTCATTTTTGTTTTCATTGCCTCCACCCATTTTGGGTCTTTTGATGCTTCTTTATAGTTTTTAGGCTCATTATTATTGCTTATGTAGTTCTTGATGAGTTTCTTGTGTTTGTTTTTAAATCTATGATATGAACATATTTTTGTAGAGGGTGTTTGGTGCTGAAATTTGCATTTTCATGTCCCTCTTCATCATGGTAATAAAAGTCACTGTTTCTTTGATTCTGAGTTTTTATTCTATCAAAAGTTCTCTTTGTATTCACCTTCTGAATTTTATTAGTATTTTCTTTGATATTTGAATCATCTGAATTTGATGAGATGTTCATCATGTTTGAGTTAATCATCATGTTTATATTATTTTGATTTTCTGAAAATCTGTTACTGCTTGTATCATTACTGTCTGAACCAGTTTGGTGTTTACTGATTTCTTCAGTTATGTTATTCTTATTTGACATTTTTGAGCAAGATGATTTGCTTCTATTTATGTCAGTATCTGTATCTGAGTTTGTATCTATTTCTGAGGTTTTTGTCAAATCCCTATCTTTATCATGGTCATTGTTGTTTTTATAACCATGTTCCAATAAAAGGCCTTTAATTTGTGATTTGTATTGTATAAATTCATCCCTTTCTTTTGCAATCTTTTCAATTAGTTTATCAATATCTATTTGAAATGCTATTTCTTGTTAATTTACATCATTTTCAGAGGTTTGTTCTGAATTCCCCATAGAGGTAATCGACCAAGAATTGATTCGCACGACGAAAACATTGAAAGAGTTGCGGGGAAATTTGGCAGCAGCCCAAAGTTGGATGAAACATCACACCAATAAAAAAGCGTCGACATTATGAGTATCAAGTAGGTGAGTGGGTTTTACTGAAATTAAAGCCGTTCCGACAAAATACAGTTGATCGTCGACATTGTAACAAACTAAGTAAAAAGTTTTACGGCTCATTCCAGATTATAAAGAAAATTAGTGATGTAGAAGTACGACTCAAGCTACAATAAGAATTTAAGATTTTTCCTGTGTTCCTTAAACCATTCAAGGGAGTGATAGCTGGTGCGAAAGGTATGGAAATGCCATTGTTATTTCAAGACACCCACCCAATAGTAATTCCAGCTAGAATTCTGGCTTATAGAATTGAACAATCAAAAAGCAAGGATAGAATATTACACAAGTATTAGTCAGATGGTTGGGGCTACCGGAACAGGAAGTATCATGGGAAGAATTGAAGTACATTGTCGAGCTGGTTCCCACAATGAACCTTGAGGATAAGGTTGGTCTCAAAGAGGGCAGGGATGTTATAATTGCACTTGATGTGGCTGAGATTACCATAATTATAATCGAAGAATTGGGTATTACGGAAGATGGGTCATAGACCATACCAAGTTTGAGTAACTCATTGCATTGATCTATATATGATCAAACCCGAGTAACACAATCAAAAACTAGACCAAGGTTTTTCAGGCGACCATGCGGTCATGCGATGGCCATGACCGCATGGCCGCATAGAGAGCCTAGGTGACGCCTAAAATCAGGATTATATATATAATTTTTTGTATAATTTATACCATAAGTTTATAAAATATATATATTTTACAATATATACCCTAAATTTATAAAATATATATATAATATTTATAATAAATATAAACCCTAACTCCCTAAAGCTAGAAATCGGGATTTCTAACCTGATTTACAGAAGCTCCATCCATCCGTGCACGTCTACAGACTAGGGTTTGCGAGTGTCCATTGGCGGAGCTAGGGTTTGCGAGTGCGAGTGCAGATCTGCTGCGAGCGAGGTTGGTTTTTTTGGAGCAAATGGGTGCAGATATGTGAATAAGGTGTTTTTTCTTTTTTTATTTGGGTTATTAGGTTAGGCAGATCCGACCCGGATCCGCCTAACTCGCTCCAGCGCATGAAGGCAATCGTCTACATACGCTAGAGCGCATGGTCGCCTATGCGACGCCTAAGCAACGCATGAAAAAGCTTGAACTAGACACTCAGTTAAATCGACTCAAGACCCTAACAATTTCATCTATTATTAGTTAAGGTTAACAATTAGTGGTTAGCCAGTTAGATTAATAAACACTTCTATAATTTCTATATAATTTGTTAACTACAATGCAGAAGAATCGAACAAATTAAGCAACTATCTCTTGAATCTTTGTCTTATCTTTAAAGTTGTACCCCAAAGTTTTTAGCCGGTTATACTTTGGTCCTTTGTTATTTAATATTTCATATGGTGTTTTATCATATAATGACTTAGATGGTATTCTATGTAAAATATGTGTTGAAGCTAAGATGTATAATCCCCAGAATTTTATGGGTAATGATGTTTGTAATTTCAAAGCCCTAGCAATATTAAGTATTTTGTTGAGGAGGGTAAGGACGATAAAATTGATGTAATATCCCATTTTCTTTAAAATTGATGGCAAGAATATTGTAGAATATGAAGTAGAGTAAGATAGGTTGATCGAGTAGATGGATCAGTAGAGAAACAGAGGATTGGAAGAGAAGATGTGATAAGGATATCGATGACAACTCTGATATATTAAATCATAAACCCTAAACTATAAATGTGTGTATGTGTTGTATTTATATCCTAGGCTTTGAGTTATTTTTCCTTAACTCCTTACCGATTTTTATAAATTACCAATTATTTGTTTGATTTGGGTTTTAAATTGAGTTTTAATCATATTTATATGATGTCATTTTGTCATATACTTAGATCGTCCCTTCTTCTTTAGGTTTTAATTTTTTGCTATCATTCGCTATCTTCTATTTTTCTTTATTACAATTCATCTTTTTTTTCTTCTGTTTGCGATGAAACCACCAAGGCTACCCGTTGTTCCTGGAGGGGTGGGTAATATAAATCCTGAAGTAATCAGACCAAGGAGATGGCTGTCCCAAATCAAATGTCTTATAGTCTCAATTCGTTATGCACAAATCCAATGACGTGAGAAAATTTTCTGACTTGGAAAAATCAAATTGAAGGTGTTCTTCGACATCATAAGTATTTGGGTTTTGTAAGAGGTATTGTGATGGTTCCATCTCCTAGATTGGAGAATGGCCAAGTAAATCTAGATTATGAAACACATGTTGAAATTAACGAGACAGTCTTCTTTCAATCTCTTCTTCAATCCAAATGTTGATGATTAGGTGCAAAACAACCTTTAACGCCTGGGAATTGCTGAAGAAAGAGTATTCACCAATTGAAAAATCTCAAATTCAGAACATATGAGGAATTTAAGGAAAACCCTTGAGGTATTAATGCAAGATTACTTATTAAAATTTAAATCTTTAATAAATTCATTGCTTGTTACTGGTTATGATATACATGATGATCATGTAATTGAGTATATGCTAGATAGATTGATAAGTAGTGACTATAGGGATTTTTTATCTAATTTAAATTCTAAAGGTACATACACTTTTGATCAATTATCTGATTGATTAACTAAAGAAGATACTATAATTAGGAGAGTAGGCACAAGACAACCTTTAGGTATTTTTTATGCAAGTATAATAGAGGACATAGAGGCAAGCAATATGAATATATCGCAAAATGCAAAAATAAAATCAGATATAGATCTCAAATAATCTCCTTTGAAAATCGACAACATGATCACAAAATCGATAACCTCATCGTAAATTCAACAACCTCATCTTGATTCGGAAATTTCACCAACTTTCATCTCAACAATTTGATCTCATTCTCAAAATTGCTCAAATTTGAAAATCACTCTCATATGGTGATCGCTCTCTTCTGAAAAATTGCTTTCATCTGAAAATCAATCCTGAACATGTAACTAGTTATATACCTGAACATTTAACTAGTTATATACCTGAACATGCAACTAATTATATACCTGAACATGCAACTAGGTATATACCTGAACATGCAATTTGTGAAATACCTAAACATGTAATTAGCGAAATACATGAACATGTAACTAGTTATATACTTTATGGAATTGTCTTGAGGTAAAATTCGTGATTAGCACATGATCTCCAACAGACGATACCCGATCGTATATAATCCACCCGATCCGTTCCAGTAAATAATATAAAACAAACAATTCCTTTGGTGAAAAAATCAAATAAGAAGAATGTGTTCAAGTCCCATTCAAACAAACTCCGACCAAAATACAATTATTTACATAAAATTGTTTATACAAACTACTTTGAAGACAAGTCATTGGCCTCTTTGTTGAAAGTTGAAACCAAGTAAATCGGTGTAGATATTACAGTTCAAGACACACGATAAATATAATCTATGAAAATAAAGGATAGCAATCGAATGCGTTAACTGTAAAGTGTCCTCTGATTTTTTCCATTGACTTCAAGTTCAACTGATAGTATCATTTGACATCCAATTGATAAAAAAAGTGAAGTGAAGGTTGGTTTCTTCTTCTAATGTCTAATGGAATTTGTTCTTGGAGGAAGACTAGTACTTGTGTTTGCTTCTTCAAGTTCGTTTACAAGTTGCACTCGTCGTTCTTTCAGAAAGTTGAGTCGATTGGTTAGTCTAGAAAGAGCAGATGAGGATCCAGAGTTCATTTCCTGATAATAACACAAATGCGTTCTTGGTAATCTTAAAAAAACTTTGAATCACAATCAATTACCATGCATAGTTGTAAAAATGAATGCAATAAAAAAGTAATCGAAGGGCATATTGATACCTCAACTTTGGGGGAAATTTTCTTTGAAGCATCTGTCAGTGCTTCATAAGATGAAGTAATGGCAGGTGACAAAGATAGGGTATTTCTTATAATGCGAGGTGCTCTCCATTGAGGTTGTTTGTGTCGCAAAGAAGGTGAACTTGTAATCTGCAAATCCATTCATTTTGTTCATAATTACTCCATTACTCCAGTATAACATAATATAGAAAATTAAATTAGTTTCTGTAAAAAAGATAGGCAAACTATCTACCTCACCCTTAATGCTCTTTGAGGCACATCATTAACATCAGTCAAATATAGTTTATGAGCTGAGATATTGGTAGTTTCTACTTGTATATATTTTGTATTTTTATGACTCATTGACACCTGTTTATTATTGTTCCTGGAAGATACACCCAACATTTGTCTATTATTGTTCCTAGAAGTCTCTGCTCAACAAATATTCTGTTCAATGGAATGCAACCCAATAGTATTGTAGATTATCACGTACCTAGAGTAGATGTGTATCAATTGCAAGAAGAATTATATGTGATGTAAAATCTACCTTTATTAGGCTGACATTTAAATCTCCTTGTACATTAGAAAGTCGTGCTAAATAGATGGAATAGTGGGGTGGGTCCCTTTGAATCCCCAAACTATATTACTATTAGTGTGTGTGAAATCCCATAGATGGTAGTGATGTTTTAATAAGCCACTAAGCAGTCTGGTTTGAATCAGACAGGGTTCCTTTCCACCCTGTTCACATAAGCTATAAAACTGTTACTCTCTGGCCCCTTATTAACGAACACATCGTTCTGGTTAACCTTATCTACTATTTGCAGGTGTACTTTTTCCTGCTTGATTTAGATTATTCAATTCAAACTATTATTACGACACAGTTAACTATTATCATAGAATAGATACTAACTATGAATTTGAAATAAATAACTATAATCATGACACAGTTAAAAACTATGATCATGGAATAGATACTAACTATGAATTTCAAATAAATAACTATGATCATGAGTTATGACAGCATCTCTGATCATAAAATCATTTCTAATTATGATTTGTTTCTTATGTATATATGAACAACATTATACTCAACAAACTACTATTATAGGCTCATATCATATTTTCCAACTATGATCACAACAAAAGGAATTCTTCAACAATTAGATCTGGTGCAAATCATCAACATCAAATCCGGATGCACTTAAAGAAACATTTACCTTTTGCTAAATGAATCACATAAAGAACTATTTATAAGCTATTTCATTCTATTTATTTTGAGAAGATGGAAATCGATGGCTTACATAAAACCTACCTCACTATTTTGTGACTTTTCAATATTCGCACTTTCAGGTAGATTTTTCCTGCAAATAATAGTCAATCTAAGATGAGAATTGATATTTAAAGAAAAATTTCATTTACGAATTAAACATTATACCATTTCAATTTTATATCAGTGAATGTTTGTTTATATGCCAATGGAGCATGCAACAACAACCAATGAGAATAGAACACTAAACCTTCATGCTCAACTCCTTGTTAATAAAAGAGAATTTCATCAATTAATTAATCATAATGATTATGGATATGGTCATATGGTTAATTCTGTGATTTATTTAATGATATATAATTACCTTAATTTTGTAATTAGTTAGAAATAGTAGTGGATCTTCCTAGTAGGGTCAGGCGATAACCAATTTTAGTTTAAAACTTTATATAGACCTAGCTCTGAATTGGAAAAGGGATCAGATTTTGGATTTCTTCCCTCATCACTTCCTTTAAGTTTTTTTGAAGCAGATAAATTTTTTCAATAAAATAATGAGGGGCAATGCACCAATTACGGCCATCCAACTCCAGCAATCTCTCTTCCGATCATTTCCTCCAACGTGATCTGGGCTTTCAACCTTATGTTGATGACATCAACAATGCGAAGAAAGAAGTTTATTATTAGGATTTGAAAACTACGACGATGAAGATGATATTGACAAAGATGAAAATGTTGATGTGCCACTCCCACCGGTCCCGGACATTGATCACTTGATAATAGGCCCCCAGGGGAGATTGATCATAGTACTGCGATACTTTGATCAACAAAAGACTCATCATAGATGCAAAGCGCAATCGTCGGGCAAATTGGGACGAGCCCACTTAGAAATACATCCGTCTACGTGCCCGAAGCAAAAAACACGAGCAATATGTATTTTAAACTTTGGGTGAGTGGTATTTCTTACCCTTAATCTACATCTACACTATGTACACAATTGCACACTCAGGTAGTCAGGTTAAAAGGGAAGTTGTAACTACTGTTACTAACTCTTAACTACCAAGTCCTTATTGGGTTAATGTATTTAACTCTCTAGATGAGAATAGATCTTCGTTATACTTGACTAGGATGAAGATCACTAAAAATCTTTTCAAGCCAGATTGAATTACGAGTTTACATCTATCAGAGATTTCTCATGGCTCATGCACCCTCCATATATGCCTTATGGAGACTTCCATTGCCATCCAGTGTAAGAAATATAACTATAACAATAATAGATAAAAAAAACTATAACTTGATGAAAATATCTCACTTGTCAGACTGATATTTTTTATATAGCTGTTGACCGCATGATTCACATGTGGAATCAAAAATATTTTGCTTTTGTTTTATGTTGATGTTATCCACTTCAGAAACAGGCATATCCACCAGATTCCTCATCTTCGAGATTAAAAATAAATAAATAAACATTGGAAAATAAATACACCAGCAAAAATAAGTTTATGATTTGTATTATGCTGACCCTGCCATTAACATCAGAAGAGACATGCATTCCAGTCTGTATCTTAAGCAGTTCCATTTCCAAAGATACCCTCAAACCTCTCTCTTTTTCCAACTGTAATTTTAATCTATCCACCTATTAAACAACATATAAAAACAAAGAATTAAGAAATAGATATCATCAAGATTTTTTGTAGTTTCGCATATGCACACATGTGCGCAAAATCCCCATCGTCTAATATGGTAGGGGTCATCTATTTTGGGTTATTAGGTGGAGCCTTGTTGGAATCAGCCTGAATCACATCAAATAACCATTTCAATTTTAAAATCTTTGTGAATAGAAATCAACAACGTCAAGGGTTGTTGTTAATGACACTTGAATGATAAAGGTGGTGGCGAATGAGATGAATTTGATATTATGAATTAGATATTTTGATTAGAGTATTCCTATTTCACACTAAGAGAGCGATGATATTTACTATTTTACTTTGAAATTAAAACAGGGTATTATATATACGTAAAATAGGGAACATCTCTGGTTAGCCTCTGGTTATGTCGACCTCCCACAAAAGTTGGATTGCCGTCGGAATCAAATGTTGGAGAAATAAGGGATACTCATTTTGTAATAGTGTAGATTGTTTAACTAATTTAATTACAAAAGTGTCATTAATGAGGTCATGTTTAATTAAGTCACATGACCAGTCATCAATGGCTGAGATTCTTTATGAATGATTGGATGTAAGCCTGTCAATCGATCGAATTTGAATTGGATGTAAACCTCGTTTTTTTCTTTTCTTTTCGGACTGTTTTGCCTTATAGGGGTCTTTACTACTACTACTACTACCAATCTTCAACAACTCCCAAAACAGGCTGGAATCCGGCCAACCTATTTTTTTTTAAATATAAAAAATATTTACGAAAATGCCACTGGTGCTTTAGGCGCTATGAAGCGCCCAAAGCGAAAAAAGCATTTCCTGGAAATAGAAAGCGCTTTTCGCTTTTTTGAACCATGTCAGGTTCCCTTCCACTTGCTGAGATGTTACTATAAAAGGGATGAAAGGAATAGAAATGGGAAGAATATAACTTTTTACTACTTCTCTTTCTTCCCGATTGCTTTATTTCTTCTATCTTCTTGGCTCAACCAGTGGAATCCAGGGATTTTCTCCTTAAGTGTTTGATCAGTAGACACTCCTCACGATTGTCTACACCAGGTATTGAAGGGGCAGCAGACGAGTTCGTCTATGAGGCAGATGGATTGACATGGGCGCAAGTGGAGGAAGCTTCAGGTGCTGTTGATCATCCAGGACCGTCGATAAGAAATGGGCAAGGCGGTGCATTTACATATCAGAGAGAAAGGACCATAGTTAGACAAATGGGGACCGAAACCCAATATCAGATGATAATGGATGATATGGAAGATAACATTAGGGGAAATCTTGATAATTTTGAACTAGGCGCTCGTTGTGATGTAGCCAATTTGTGAAGATTGACTACAGTTTCGTGAACTTCACACAATATCCCAAAATAATACAAGAAGAAAAGAATCACTTCTGAATCCGCAGAAGTTGAAGGCCAAGAAGAATAGAAACGGATCTGGAATCCACCAGGTAGCAAGAAGAAAACAAGAACAGAAGAATAGCAAGAAGAAAGGTTGTTACCTTGATAAGACCAAAATGAATCAAAACGGTTGATTATCATTCTCTTGTCTAAATTTATACCCTCTTCCCAACATGATGATAATGGGCCTTCTCTATAGGAAATAGGCTCCTGACCCATGTAAGATGTGACTACATCACGTTGGGATGATGATAATTAGGATGAATGATATTAGTAATATCATATTACTTGGATTTAATTTTCAGATAATACTTTTATATTTATTTGTATGTTTTTACAAGTTTTAAAGCATATATGGATTTTTTAAAGGGGATATATGCATTTTTTCGTAAGTATATGAATATTTACAAAAATGCACTGACTCTTTAGGCGCTTTAAAGTGCACCAAAGTGCCTAAAGCGAAAAAGCGCTTCCAGAAAATAGGGAGCGCTTTCTACTTTTTAAAGCTATGGTTATTACTAATTACCAATAATGTAAACTAGACAACTTTATTAACACATAGAAATCCAAAAACATCTAATGGACAAAAATCCAAAAACAACTTTAAAGCTATTTTCCCTATACCTTTTCTTTGCTGTTTCATTAATGGACAAAAAACTATTGCAAAAAAAGAAGATTATATCTTTAGTATCAAATATATAACATACATCAAATTGTAGATCTAATCGGCGGTCAGTGAAAGCTTTATTTCGCCTTCCCAAATTTATTTGTAGGCGTTCATTTTCTTTTATCTATATAAATAGATAGATTTTGTTTAAGGTCATCAGTTTTACACACACATATTTAGATTAAATAAACAAATCTCTTACTTCTTCAACTAATTTATCTTGAAAGTTTTTTTTAGCAATCTCAAGTCTCCGCACAATAATCCTGATCATGAGAAGATAGACTAACATGTCAGAAATAGAAAACAACGGTCATAATCCTGAATAAGAGAAAGAGAAAAACGGAGAAAATGTAATCCGATCATGAGAAGATTGACTAACATGTTAGAAATAGAAAACAAAGGTCATAATCCTTAATAAGAAAAAGGGGGAAATGGAGAAAATGTAGAGAAATGTAGGAGGGAAGTGTTGCACAATTTTTCTCTGGTTATTTTATATTCAGTGAGTCTTTTGCACGCACTAAGTACTACCTAAAGTATTCCAAGCCATGTCAGATCCAAGTGTCTCAAATATTTTTGGTACATGTATATAATGCTTTTATTCAATATTCTCAATATTAGAATTTTCAATTATAATAAAGTGTTTTCGGTAAAATGTATTTTCACTTAAAGAATAAAACACACAATTATTACCAATCAAATGGTTAAAATGTACTGAAAACAGTATTAAAAAACAACTTACTCATCATCGCTTGGGCATTCAATACTTTCTTTCGAAAGATTTGGTATTGATGTTTGTTTATAAGAAATCAGTTCTTTTGAGTTGATTGCTGGATTTTTTGAGGCAAAAGTATCGATGTTTTCAGAATCTGTAGTGACATTTTGGTCTGGATAGTTGTTGAGTTTAGAATTTTTAATTACTTTGGGTGGGGTGCAATTTAAATGATAATCAATTGCCTGCATAATAAATATGCAAATAATTATAAGTAGCAAGAACTTGCAAGGAGAACATCCATAATATTTTTTGTTGATGAAATCAAATTTTCTCATTAATAATGAAGAAAAGTATCCTAAAACAAATGAGATAAAAAAATACAGGGAGATAAGCTATGTAAACTAGTAATAAACTAACGAGATACGCTGCCCAACGAGGCTGGTCTCCCAACTTTGAAGTGTAGCTGATGTGGGCCGTTTCAAATAAGAGGAAAATTACGAAAAATAACGTC
Organism: Zostera marina; assembly: GCA_001185155.1. Lineage (NCBI taxonomy): Eukaryota > Viridiplantae > Streptophyta > Magnoliopsida > Alismatales > Zosteraceae > Zostera > Zostera marina. Next base: position 657,656 of record LFYR01001858.1, read on the forward strand.
TATGAATTTAGGAAATGAAAGAGTAAATAGTTTGAAAAGGAAATAAAACAAATACAGAACTAAAACTAATGAATTAATGGTCGGGGAAGAGATCGCCGACGATCGGAATCAGGATAGGGTAGACCTGGATAAGAAAGGAAGTAGGAGGTTAGGGAGATATCGGGAAGAATAGGAATAGGAGAATAAGGAAGAAGGCAGGAAGTATTGAGTTATAAGAGTGTATTAGGAGAGTCATAAGTGATGGAGTGATGGAGATTGTCAATTGACAATTATACTAATGTAGCATATATGGGCCAGAGTTATGTAAATAGTGCTCCTACTTTGGATGGGAGCACATTTACCCTTAACTAGGAATGCAGGCTCATCTCAAAGGTAGTCTTCCACCTTTTGAGATGAGATAATATTAAAGAATAAGAGGATGACATCAATGCTTCTAAGGATAGTATAAAACTATAAATAAGGAATAAAGAGGATCGATTAGCTATTATTCACTACTTTTCAAAGGTACTTCTCTCTAATCCTCTCTCTTCTGTTTCATTGCTTTTCTTCTATTTCTTCACTCACATTTGGTGGATTCTAGATCTAATCCCTCACTGGTGGAATCCAGTAAATTTCACTATTGCAATTCACATTGCAATATCAGTAGCCGATCATTCATCTGATCGGCTACATCATTTACCCTTAATGGTCATGTGCATATGTTATTAAGTCATACGACTATGGATGGAGGGTTTAGATGCTTTGTTAATATCTAGACGGTTATCTTGGGATCTCACCAAAATAACCTAACTATATATTTATGACCAAATTCTCATTGTTATCTAGACGGGTTTTTTTCATTGTTAAACATGGTTTATATGCAAACAAAAGATCAGTGGTTAGATTTAAAAAAACAACGGTCAAATCTGTGTAGGTGATGTTTGCCTGACAAACTATAGCCTTCCTATAACAAAGACCGCCTGCACCTATGGTAATGAGACAGCCAAAATATACTTATCTTTTTATTAATTTTATATTCTTTAGCTGTATATGCCAATCATGTAAACGATCTTCAATGAAGAAACAATCCACAGAGTTGTGTCTGTGAATAGATGCAAGATCTGTTCACAAAAAAACTCTATTGGAATCTACCAAATCTGATGTGAAGAAAGCTTCTAGAAGAAAGCAGAAGAAAAAAACAGAAACGAGAAGAAGAAAAGAGTAAGAGAGAAAATATTTCATAAAATGGACAAAAAGCACTTCTTCCATCAGGTTCACTCATATTTATACTCCAAGGGAATAGATACATGGGACAGACGCAGACCCATGGCTCGAACCATCTAGAGCCAATGGGCTTGAAGGATATTATTATGCCCTACATAAGTAGTAAAAAATCATATGAAACATAAATGATTTTTAACACCTTATTGTCATACAAATCACCGCCGCTTTCATTGCTAGTCTTTATATCAAAATTATCAGGGTAGTGATTCACTTGCTTGATTTCACAATCTGTAGATTCTTCATCTCCATAGTCATCCTCACCCTCACTACCTTCTGTCTTAGAATATGATTCTGATGTGGAGTCCTGCAAATAATCGCCCTGTACATAAACTGATGTGAGGTCATTGCAATATTATTAGTAATAATAAATAATGTTATTTGTTATCATTTGTTTGTAATTACGTTTTAGTCCTTATAATACTGATTGTAATTAGTTAGTATAGATTAGATCTGAACTGAATTCGGTTAAGATCTAATCTTAAACTCAATTGTATATAAACACATCTAATATATGTTTAGAGGGGTCGATCACTTGATTCCCCCATTTTCTAATATAAACACATCTAATTCTATGTGTACCTTCATCTCCATAGTCATACCAGATTTTATGTGTACCTTCTGCATCGAAGAATCTGATTTCAGTGAAGAGATTCTGTGCTGACAATCTAGTGACTATGGAATTTGATCCACAGAGGTTGTTAGTCAAGGATATCAACACTAGAGAAGTTCTGATGATTGGGAAGAAAAGTGGAGGATTATATCAACTACCTATACCTATAGGGGGTTCAAGGATGAAAGTTAATCAGATGGAGTTAGGGATGAAAGCCACTGCTAGAGTATGACGTACACTTGAGATTGGGGCACCTACACTCAAGGGCAATGAAGCAACTCAACAAACAAAATTTAATTCGAGTTTCAGATGTAAATGATATCTCAAAGTTATGTGAGGAATGTTGTGTTGCAAAAGCTAAGAAATTAAAACATAATAAAAGTACTTCAATCTATACTACTCCACTTGAACTTGTTTTTGCTGATGTGTGGGGCCCTGTCCCAACTGAATCCACTGAAGGATATAGGTATTATATAAATTTTGTGGATGCTTCAACTAGTTACAACTGGATTTTCTTAAAGAAAAGAAAATCTGAAGTTGAAGAATGTTTTGTACAATTTAAATGCATGGCTGAAAAGCAATATGACAGGAATATAAAAGCTCTTCAAACAGATAATGCTAAAGAGTTTTTAAAACTGTCAAAACTGTTAAGGAGTAATGGAATAATACATCGTCTCAGTTGTCCACACACTCACCCTCAGATGGGGAAGGTAGAGCACAGACACAGACACATTGTAGACACAAGACTGGCTATGTTAAAGCATGCAGGGTTGGAAACACACTTCTGGGACTATGCATTCATGGCATCTGTCTATCTATACAACATAAACCCCACTGAAATATTAAAAGATATATCATCTTATCAAGCTCTACATCTCAAGTCCCCTGATTATTATAAGTTGAAGATATTCGGAGCAATATGTTATCCCAATCTCAGACCATATAGGGAAAACATATTGAGTGACAAATCAGCTCCCTACGTTTTTCTAGGATATCCAGTCAATTGTGATGGATATATATGCATGGATATGACGAATGGGAAGACATTAATTTCCAGAGATGTAATCTTTGAAGAAAATAAATTTCAGTCAAAGAAACCAATTATTTCTTAGTCTCCAACGCAATCAGTTCAGGCAGAGGAGAGTGAGTCAGATAAGGGTGAAGAAGAGTCTGAACAGAGCAGAATAAATGACAATTCAGAACAAGCAGTGGCAGATATTTCAGAACATGAAGTGGCTTCTGAATCTACTACACAGTCTGGATTTCCTATCACTTCTACTACAGATGAGTTACCACTGATCCAGTACAGTAGAAGAGCACCTGTTGCAGTGGAAAATAATATGGATGAAGGGTCTGATGACTCTGGATCGAGCTCTGAAGAAGAGTATAATCCAAAGCTAGCAGAAAATCCAGTGACAAAACACATACCTATCACTAGAGCATCTAGGGGAATAGTCAAGAAAATTTAGAGATATGCTTGCAATATATCTCCCACACCAAAACAAACCCCTAAGTTAGTAAAGTATACCTTACAAGACCCTGAATGGAAGAAGGCAATGCAGGAGGAATAGTGGAATACAATGCTCTTGTAAGGAATGGGACTTGGGAACTCATCCCAAGGAATCCAGTGGATAATATAATCAATAATATATGGCTGTTCAAAGTGAAAGAAAGGTCAAATGGGACAGTAGAGAGGTTGAAGGCAAGATTGGTGGCCAATGGCATCAATCAAGTAGAAGGACTGGATTATACTGAGACATTCAGCCCTGTTGTCAAGCACAAAACAATCAGAATAGTGCTTACATTGGCTATATCCAAAGGTTGGTCACTCCAACAATGCTTTTTTGCATGGACAGTTAGATGAGAGAATTGTCATGAGGCAGCCTATGGGATTTCTTGATGAAGAAAGACCCACACATGTGTGTCTACTGAAGAAGGCCCTGTGTGGATTAAAACATGCCTCAAGGATGTGGTTTCGCAGATTGAAGCAATTTTTGTGTCTAAAAGGTTTTGTGGCAAACATATCTGATGAGTCACTATTTATAAAATCTGGAGAGGAAGTCATCTACATACTTGTATATGTAGATGACATGGTCATTACAGGCTCGAGCGATAAAGGCATAGAATTTTTTTTGAATGAATTAAAGTCTGAATTTGCTGTAAGAGTATGTGTAGACTTGGAGTATTTTCTGGGAATCAGAGTTAGGAAGCACTCTGATGATTTATTCTTAGACCAGCAGTTATACTTGGTGAATCTTCTTAATAAGCATGGGTATGAGAAACTAAAACCCATTACTACACCAATGCAACCTAATACTGATTTTTACTCTGAGGCAGAACAAATTCAGAATTCTACTGAATATAGGCAGTTGGTGGGTTCAATGCAGTATCTCACTACCACAAGGCCAGATATTGCTTATGCAGTGAACAAGTTAGCTCAGTTCATGGAGAAACCCAAAGAAATACATTGGCAGATGTTAAAAAGAATTCTGAGATACCTATCTGGTACACACAGTATGGGGATTGTGCTCAGAAAAACATGTTCCAATGAGATTACAACATATAGTGATGCAGATTGGGCATTTGATTCAACTGTCAGAAAAAGACAGACTGGATATCTCTTATATATGGGTGATTCACTGATAGTTTGGTGTTCTCAAAAGCAATCTACAGTTTCAAGGTCCAGCACTGAGTCAGAATTCAGGCCAATCACAGCTACCACTGCAGAAGTTGAATGAGTATCTAATTTGCTGAAAGAGATGGGAGTAAAAGTAGATACATCATACACCACATAAACTGTGGTGTGACAACTTGGGAGCAACTCAACTGGCTGCAAACCCCGTGTTTCACACTAAAATCAAGCATGTTGCGCTTGATTTCAATTTTGTACGGGAAAGGTGGAGAAGAAGGCTATCCAAGTTATTCATATTCCAAATACCATGCAGCGAGTTGATACACTAACTAAGGCATTAAAGCTAACATCATTCATGGAGCTAAGAGCCAACCTCATCAGTTACCACAGATAAGCTTGAAGGAGACTATTAGTAATAATAAATAATGCTATTTGTTTTCATTTGTTTGTAATTACGTTTTAGTCCTTAGATCTGAACTGAATTCGGTTAAGATCTAATCTTAAACTCAATTGTATATAAAGTTTATATTATAAACACATCTAATATATGTTTAGAGGGGTCGATCACTTGATTCCCCCATTTTCTATCTCTTCTAGTTTCACTCATAAATATATTTAATGAAACATTCTTTGGTGAATTAAGAAAGACAAAGCTTCTTCCCAAAATATAAAAAACTCGTACTACATAGAATTTGATGGAATTTGACCAAATCAAGAAAAATAGGCTTAATCAGTACCAGGAAAAGATATATCTACTTAGTATAAATGTATAATAGCCACATGATTAAAAGTTCAATATACATGTTACATTTAGGCAACAAAGAAAAGGTAGACATTTTGGTATTTCAATAACTTAATAGAGTTTTCTAATTTCTATGCGAGCCCAGTAATCATGCATCTCCAATTTCCTTCAAATTAATCACAGTAGATAATAAAATATTGACATTACTTGTGTTTTCCTATTCGTTATTGTTATAAATTAAAATATATATTAGATTAGCAATATGATACTAAAACTCTTATTTTGGGAGTCATTAGATTAGAATATGAATATATGACTCCTCTTATTTTGGGACTAAAACTTCATAACAAAAGTATTATCGTACAAACAAAATCCATCAACTATCTTACATAATTCCTCTGTTTAATAATTCAATCACCCAGCAACCGATTGTTCCAATCATTTTCCCTAGAGTGGTCTCTGAGGTAATGAAAAGATGGTTGCTTTAGACTCCGTTACAGGAAGAAGTGAGATCCACTTTGTCCTCCTTCAAGTCAGGAAAATCCCCTGGGCCGGATGGTTTCACTTAAGAGTTCATCAAAAAAAAATTTGGAGAGATCTGAAAGGCCTAGTAATGGAATATGTAAGGCAATTCTTCAAAGGCAAGCCCTTGTTGAAGTCTTCTAATCATACTTTCATCACGCTTGTTCCTAAAACAAGCACACGACCTCAAACATGTTTGATTTCAGACCTATTTCACGTGTTAATTTGATCTACAAGCTAATGACAAAAAATTTAGCAGATACGATCAGTAAGGAATCTAGTGAATTCATCTCCCCAAATCAAGCAGTTTTCATCCAGGGTAGGCTCATCTTGAATAATACCATTCTAGCTGATAAGATGGTTCATGGCTTTGGGAGAAAGAGAACTCCCAAAAGATATTGTTTGAGTATAGACCTTAAAAAAGCCTTTGACACAGTAAGGTGGGAGGCTATAATTGCCACCCTTATGGATTTTCTCCTGTATTCTGCAAAATGATCTGAAATTGCATATCCTCTGCTTCATCCTCGGTACTGGTAGAAGGGACTCCAACCCCTCCCTTCAAAAGCCTGAGGGGAATTAGGCAGGGTAATCCTTTATCTCCCATCCTATTTGACATGGTTATGAACGTTCTATGCAGATTGATACATATGGAAATGAGGAACAAAAGGATAGACACCTATCAGGTTAATGGTGCTACTTCTATATCTCACCTTATGTATACGGATGATCTCCTCATCTTCTCAAAGGTAAATCTGAAATCGCTTAATGCAATTAAGGCAGTGCTTGAGAAATTCTCGTTGTTTTCGGGATTGGAAGTAAACGCAAATAAGAGCTCCTCCACCTTCTCGAAAGTATGCGCAGAAGAACAATCTCTTCATAATATCTTAGGATATGCTGTTAAAACTCTTAACAATGCTGATTGGGCACTCATTGGATAGAAACCTCCCTCGCCTACAATAAACATTAGAATAGGAGATATTATGGAAGTAATACAAAAATTCACACACAACTCAAGCTGTTGAGGCATACACTGGACTATGCTAGCATCTCTTTCCTGGCACATATGGTGTGAAAGGAATAAGAGACTAAAACAACATACCCTAAGACCCCCATAAATTGTCAACAGAGAAATCTTAAAGGATCGGTGTCTCGATTATTATGGCATGTCCAATCACTACCATATTTGTTCACAATATCTTGTGCTTTCTGAGGTCTAACTCTTATCTCTAGAATTGTGAAAAAATCAATTGCATTTCTACCCATATCATACCTGGGACTACCAATCATAGGAAAGAAGAAATCGTTTGGACAATGTTGGAAACTAATCCAGTCGATAGAGGCGCTCTTAGCAAGATGGAGTGGAAAATGTCTTTCCTATGGAGGAAGAACACGTTCAGGAAATTGAGAAGCTGGAAAGTACAATTACCACCTGTTTGTCTATTATGCAATTTGGAAGAAGAAGCAAGAAGTCATCTCTTCTGCAACTGCTCTTATTCCAGGTCTCTTTTTATTCCGTTGGTTGAGCACCTGAATTTCACCTTCTGGAGAATAATGAATATTTCATTTCTCCCCCAATCTAGTCTAGATCTAGGTTTAGGATGCGCCTCTAGGCGATACGCCACCATTTGGAGCATTTGAACTTTTGCGCCAGTGACATTTCGTAAATATATAAACATAATGGAAATTCATATATTTTTAATATATCAATTCTAAAATATAGGCATGCCAATAAAATAATCAATTAAATTTTTTAGTTAAAAATATATTAGATAGAAAAATTATTATAATACATATATTTATTAATTATTATAACACCCTATTATTCATTGTAACACTATAATTTATTTAACACATGTATACTTTATTTAGTCCCATATTGATAGGATATAAAAAGTACAAAGAACACTATAATTTATTTAACACATGTACACTTTATTTAGTTCCACATTGATAAAATTCAAAAAGTACAAAGAATACTTTTTATATCCCATATTGATAAGATAAAAAAAGTACAAAGAATAATTTTTATATCCCATATTGATAGGATATAAAAAGTACAAAGAACACTATAATTCATTTAACACTACACTTTATTTAGTCCTACATTGATAGAATTCAAAAAGTACAAAGAATACTTTTTAATTTATTTAACTACACTTTTTTAGTCTCATATCGATAGAATTCAAAAAGCACAAAAAAGGTTGGTCTATAAATAAAGATTCATTTTGTCTAAAATAAACATGAAGTCTTAAGAGTGGGAGGAGCTTATATTAAAAATAATATAGCTCTTTTCATGGATCAATGTATAAATTTTTGGCATAAAAATTTATAAGGTCTTAAAATAAATTTTTTGGCCTGTTTTTTATTTAATTCAGGACCGGATCTGACACGGATCCAGCTAAGGGAAATGTGCCAGGCGCATCTCCCTTTGGAAGTGCAATTGCGCATAAGCGCGCGCATCCGATTCCATGGTCCAGATATTAGATTGGGAGATCTTACGGAGGCTGCGCGAAAATTCACACATATATGGACAGAAAAAAAATAAAAGATACAAACAACACGTTAATAGGCCTCCTGAAGTAGTCCTTAAGGAGGTCATTAAAGATATAAATCTCTCCTTTGATCCGGAGTGTTACAAGAAGAGTTGTTGTCACAATTTAGAAATTTTTATGATGGAAGTATGAGAGACCAACCTTCTGAGGCAACGTTTCTAATTACTTTATAATTAGACATTTAGACTACATAGCTAATAGGAGAGAGTCAATAGACTTCTTGCTAATTTCTTTTTACTTCTATTTTTTATTTCTATTCTCTATTTTGTAATTTGAGCATTGCCTTTCTTTTTAATGAAATTTAATCGCTTAAAAAAAAACTAACTTAGATGACAAATCACTGTTAGAGAAGCATCTATCTAGAGCTGGCATTTAAAATCTCAGAGTTTTTTGTTGAAGGATTCATCGTATCTTACAGCCTGGCTATATCATCATTATTATGATACCTTTTCCCGAACTGATCAATGAACAGAGATCAATCATGAACAAACACAAAAGAAGAAAAATAAACAAGACAAGGATTTATGTGGTTCCACCTCTCAGTAGGTGTACATCCACGAGTAGTGCTCTCTGTAGTAATAATAAGAAAAAGAGTTCGATGATTACAATGAGAATTAGGTCATAAATGTGGTACGAAACTAGCCCTTAATTCAATATATCATTTATCATTGTAATTCTCTAGTTATAAGAGCAAGTATATTTTACGAAAATGCCTTTTGAAAATTAAATTCAATGGACTTACAGAAAATATTTCATTGTAATTCTCTAGTAGAACTATAATCATTGCTTGAGCATGGTTAGCAGCAGAAGCAGCCTGTAAAAGCTGCAAAGAACCATCACCATCAATATCAAAACCATCTTCAAGTTCACATTCGCCAGCCAGGAGTGGACGAAGAAGCAAGGGAGACATACAAGCAGCCACAGATGATAACATCATCAGATTTTCTGATTTATGATCAGCAACAATATTCATCATTTGAAGAATCCTGGAGATACAAACATGTCATATACAGTGAATATGACACATCCACAATGCAAAATTATACGTCTCTTTTTTAAAGAAAAAATTGTATGTGTCTCTGCTCTTTGTGCAATATGCCGATATTAAAGTTCAATTAGATTTTAATGGTTAGTTGATAGAAGAAAAAGAAACATAATCAGGACTTGCACAACGTCCTTCTCTCTTCTCCGTTTATTGACTAGATTTCACCGATCGGGTAGCTTCTTCTGTGAGAATGAAATTGACTTCATTTGGATAAGATGTATATATAGGAGTGGTCCCTCTGATGATGTCTTCTAATACAGGAAAATCATTTGTTTATTACCGTTCCATTGCTTTTAGTACAGTGAAATGGTGATGTAGGCCCTCTATCCGTAGAGGGCCCCAATTCTCTTAATTAGGCCTTCTAACTCATCTCATGGGAGTCCACTACCAATGAGATGGGTATTTAAAGGAATAATTATCGACAATGAGACTTGGTTTTATCTATCAACTAATGTTATTTCTCTCTCTAAACATTTACTGTTCCATTGCTTTTTTTCTCTTCTATATTGTCTAATCTTATTCTTCTGGTGGATTCCAGATTGTTGGTGGATTCCAAGTTCCAACACTTGGAAGTGTATTTGCTGAATTGCATTGCACTCCTTTCCCTGTAGATTTACTCTAAACTAAGTGGATTGCATTGTCAGCTTTCCAACGTGGTCACAAAGAGGGACATTGATAAACCGCGTCAATCCTTAGCAGATCTCACAATGGTTCACGATCTGACACACATGTCCACATCCAATGATCGAGATCGTCATCATGCCAGGGGAAACGATCAACGACAGTATGTGGGAGTCGTTTAGATAGGGTGAGATTACTAAAATCACAAGAACCTACAATCCAATCGAGAGAGAGTGACAATATTATTCTCTGAAAAAAAGAACTAACTACTTTTTCCATCTTATTTCCTATTTACATTATTTTCATTGTGATGGACAATAATGAAAGAATAGTAAGGGATCCAGTGCAATTCGGGGAGGACACTGTATGAACAGAGTCCCTGCTTCACATTCTCTTTATCACGTCTAGACTTCCATCAGTAAACAAGTTAAAACAACGAGTTTTCATCATTTTCAGAGGACCCCAATTACACTCCATGGGGGGAGGAAGCTAAACATCAGTGAGGACTCATTCCTCCAGAGCAAGGTTTAAGTTGCGGCATAGCGCGTAGCATCGGAAACCTGCACTATAGCGCCAAGTGTAATTTAAAAAAACATATTTGCAAAAAAAAAAAAAAATTAAAAAAACATCAGATATACATATATATTAATAAACTCTGTAACATTAATTCCATCAATTAACTATAAAGTATAAACCATGTAACATAGTCAATAAAGAGTAAAATTTTAGCCAATACCCAATAGTTTTAAAGCCAAAATAATAAATTTTAGTGATCAAAATAAAGAGTAAAATTTTAGCCAATAGCCAATAGTTTTAAAGCCAAAATAATAAATATTTTAGTGACCAAAATAAAGAGTAAAATCATGGGTCTAAAATTCTAAAGGTTCTATAGTTGCACATCTATACTAACTCCAGATCAGACCCTGTTTAAAAAAAAATTAAAAATCAAAATGAAAATAAGATCCTTGTTTAAAAATTCAGATCAGAATTTAGTTTATAGAATTGATGCAGTAGAAGATTCTATCATTATTAATTCTACAAATCACAGCAACAATATATTTGATGGAGGAGATCATGCACGTTTGGATTCTAATTGGCTTGGTCAAGCTAAGTCATATTCCTCTTAAGGAAATATTAAACTCACATCAAATGGGCTGCCCATTACCTTTGATGTGAGTATAAATAGAGTGGGCCCAAGGAGGAGATCATCATAGAATTTTGTGCTAAACCAAGGTAATTCTCAACCTTCCTTTTCTCTCTTGTTCTTTCTTTTTTTCTTAAAACAGTTTCCATTTTTCTAAACCTAGATCTAGAAACCTTAGTGGATTCCAATTTTCGGTCTTTTCCTCTCTGTTTGAAGAGGATTATCTCCTCTTCTTCAATCTATTACAAACATTCAGAGTCTTCTCCTACATCAAGATCAGAATTTAGTTTATAGAATTCTGATTAAAAAAAAATAATGTTGCCAACTACCCCATCTACCCGCACTATGGGGTTTATAGCGTGCTATAGTGCGCGCAACTTAAACCATGCTCCAGATCATGAATAGCAGATGAAATTCAATAGAGGTACAAATCCGAGGGGACAGGTACCTACAAGAGTTTTGGTAGACATGGTAGCAGGGGTCGGAGAGTAGATGTAAATAAACCTCAACCATATCAGAGGAGAGGGTATGCAGATCAAGAAAATTGAGGAGAACAGGAAAGAATTCGAAAATTGATCAAGGAAATAAGACAAGGAGGAAAGAGAGGAATCCATACCTTGGAAATAATTTAAAAATAATAATCTCCTCCTTTGGGGTCCATCATATATTTATACTCACAATGTGTTAGATGGACAACTTGCACATTGTGAGTCTAAATTATTTTAAAGATAAAGCATTAAGGCTCGAGCTTGCTTGAGTCATTGCTGGGCTTAATTTAATTGGACAGCAGGGGTGTCGATAATACGAACTACATCAAAGTCCTTGATTAGTTTTATAAGGTCGAAAGATTTTTTGACATTATGGATATTCCGACCAGTTTTAAAATTTTAAAATCAATAAAAAATCTATTGAAGAGACTAAAATAAAAGGCACTAGTCACTAGTCAGTACAATCAATTTAATCATAAGAAGGCCTTAAGAAAGTCCAAATTCTTAAGTATAATTAAAAAACAATCATAAAGTTATGCAGGTGCAAATTTAGTACCTTTGAAGTAAGCGGCGATTAGGGTCTGGAAATGTTTCAAATATAACAGAACGCATGCAATTCACTCGAGACAAACGATCACCTCCTAACCAGTTATATATAAATATGTATTGATGTTGAAATCAATAAGTGCATATAAGATTAGCCATTGAAAATATATATAGTAATTTTACAACAAACCATGAACAATATGTTATTTTATTGAAAAATATGTATTATCAAGAGAGCCCTGTAATATTGAGAGCCAGCTAAAATAGCATATCATTCAATCCAAGAGGATTTTGGAATGAAAACAGGGATAGCGAAACTTATTATAGAATGCATGAATTCAGTCTCTTTCTCAGCCTTGGTTGAAGGAGTCACATAAAGGATTTCAAGGCAGGAAAAGCTTACGGCTACAAACAATGTAACTAGAAATTTAACAGCTTGCTACACTATCTGGGTATATTTATAATCCATGTAAGAAATCAGATGTTTCTTTCAATATAGATCAGTGACCCAACATGATATGAACCATAGTCGCAATCAACAATGCACTCCACATCAAAATAATTACACGGTAATTATAAACTCAGATCTATAATCTGAGGTTGTGATAAATGAAATAATAGAAAAGAAAAGAAAAAAGAAGTGGTGTACTGTTTGGCATATTGATGGTGGTCGTTACCTATTACAATCATAGTTTTAAAAGGCACACTTTTGCGCTACCTGGATGCGCTTTTCAAGGCACCTCCAGGATTTAGCCTTAATCGGATCCGGATCCCCTCCCCCAACCTTATTTCCTCCCCCAAAAGCTACAGCTATCTTCTCCATTCCTCCCCCAATCTTTTCCACATCTCCGGCGAGCTCCAGCAACCTGTTTTCAGGTAGAAAAAATATCCTATGAATGTATTTAAGTATTTATCTGAATTAACTATATAATATTTATTAAAGTTTATGTATTTTAACATATTTACAGAAATGCCACTGACTCCTATTGTGCGCATAGGTGAGCCCAAGGTTCCGGGTGCGCGCGCATATGCGATGATGCGCCCCCAGAGGGTAAAATCCGACCCGGATCCAGGCCTGTTTTAAGTTATTTAAATAACTTAAAACAGTGTTTTGTTTTTATTTTTAAAAAAAGGTCAAATTTTTTTATTTTAAGACCTTATAAATTTTTAGCATACATTGGTCCATGAAAAGAGTTATATTATTTTTAATATAAGCTCCTCCCACTCTTTAGACTTCATATTTGTTTTAGACAAAATGAATCTTTATTTATATACCAACCTTCTTTGTGTTTTTTGAATTCTATCGATGTGGGACTAAAAAAGTGTGGTTAAATAAATTATTATTATAGAGTATTTTTTATGTTGTAGATGTATTAAAGAAGGCCCAGCCCAACCCATTACGTTATTATTTTTTAAAAGTCTCTTGGGTTATTTATTATTTTCTTTTTATAAAAGCCTCTCTTTTATAAGTTTAAAGAAACCCTAGCCATTTATAGAGCTATATTATTACGAAAATACCCCTAAATGGTTAACCGGTTTTTAAACCTTGGTGTTACAATGAATTATAGAGTGTTATAATAATTAATAAATATATGAATTATAATAATTTTTCTATCCAATATATTTTTAACTAAAAAATTTAATTAATATAATTTAGATATATAAAAAAATATTAATTTCCTATAGTTTTATAAATATTTACGAAAATGCCACTGGCGCATCTGAGCGCATATGCACAGATGCTCCAGGTGGCGGTGCATCCGGAACCTTGGGTGAGCCTGAGACGCGCCTAAGAGGCAATGCGCCAGGTCCTGGCGCACAGTGCATTCATGCCTTTAAAAACTTGATTACAATAACACTCAATATTTTCAGTAACTAGTAAGTATATAGAGATTGAGTAATTATCTTGGATTGGAATCAAGATAATGACTATAATTCACCCAATAAAGGTGCCGAATTAGATAAACTGATGCAGCTGATCTGACGAAGATCAAGTGCTGTAGATTAATTGTGAAATTAATGAAGGATGTAAAAACTGGATTCCACCAGTGGTGATCAGATCTGGATTCCACCATATGTGAGATGAAAATGGAGAAATAGAAAATAGCAATAGAGAAATTAGAGCGAGAGAATACCCTTTGCAAAAAGTAGAAGAAGAAAAAACCATTTGTGCCCCTCTTATTCTTTATTTAC
>LFYR01001842.1:11985-29237 GCA_001185155.1 Zostera marina
CCCAAGGGAGTCGCCGATTCCCCTCCTCTTCTGCAGGTATATTGACGTAGAGCGCGCGTCCTGGACTCCAAAGCCTCCGGCCCTCCTCGCAACCCCGCGAGCCTACTGGTAGCAGATTCCGTGCTTCATCAGACCTCAAATACATTTCCAATGTCCTGTTTACTACCTCCGACTGACCATCAGTCTCTGGATGATAAGCAGAAGAGAAGGATAGTTTGGTGCCACTCAAACGATGTAGTTCCTTCCAAAATTTCGAGGTAAAAATTTTATCTCTGTCCGACACTATTGAAGAAGGTATACCATGTAGCTTAATCACATCTTTCACGAACAATTCAGCAACTTTAACTGCATTAAAATCACGGGGTAATGGCCTGAAATGAGAGTATTTAGAAAGTCTATCTATGACCACCATTATTACTGTTTGCCCCCTCACATTAGGCAAGTCTGTAATGAAATCCATTGTAATATCTCTCCAAACTTCAGACGGTATGGGCAGGGGTATTAATAAACCAGAGGGTTTCTGATTCGAGGGTTTCATTTGTTGACAAGTGAGGCAATTTCTTACATATTCAGCTATCCTCATTCTCATCTTTGGCCAATAGAAGTATTTGGTGATTCTTTTCATAGTTCTATGAACACCAGCATGACCTCCTAGGAATGCATCATGAAATTCTCGTAAAATGGTGTTAATAAGCATAGAATCCGTACTGAGAACATACCTCCCTTTAAAATATAAAATCTGATTTTTTATATAGAATCCTTCTTTGCCTTGCCCTTCTTCAAACTGTTGCTGGAATTTTTCTTTTAGAATTGTATTTTCTGAACATTCCTTATGAACATCTGAAATTAAGGAATTTATAGGGTTAGATAGAGCCAATAATGATCCCGCACCTTCTGTGGCATTGCTTGAATATAGTACTTCCTCCTCTTGCTCCTCAAATGATCTGGACAAGGAATCAGCCACAATATTCTCCTTTCCGGGTTTATAAAAAATAGTGAAATTGAACCCTAGTAACTTGCACAAAAAGACCTGCTGCTCGGGAGTTTGTATTGTTTGAGTGAGCAAATTTTTCAGACTTTTGTGATCCGTCTTGATCAGAAAGTGAGCTCCCAAGAGATAATGTCGCCATTTGCTAACAGCCTGCGTGATGGCAAATATCTCTTTAACATAAACTGAGGCTGCCCTCATTCTCCGAGACAACTTGCAACTGTAATATGAAATAGGGTGCTTTTCTTGAATTAATACTGCTCCAATCCCTGTATTACAAGCATCAGTTTCAACTATAAATTGTTTGGTAAAATCAGGAAACCCAAAAACAGGAGCTGAAATCATAGCCTCCTTTAATCTTTCAAAACTAGTAGTAGCTCTCTCATCCCAATGAAAACAGTCTTTTTTCAACAAATCGGTCATGGGAGATGCTATCTGAGCGTAGCTCTTGATAAATCTCCTATAATAACCCGTGATACCTAAAAATCCCCTCAACATTTTAATATTTCTTGGAATCTTCCAATCAACCATTGCCTTTATCTTTTCTGGGTCGGGATGAACACCATCAGCAGCTATGATATGTCCTAAGAATCCCATAGAATTTTGTCCAAACGAGCACTTGGATAATTTGGCCAGCAATTTTTTTTCCCTCAAAGTTCTGAAAACTACCTTGAGATGGTGAATATGCTCCTTTAGAGATGGGCTGTAGACCAGAATATCATCGAAGAATATAATCACAAATTTTCTTAGGTACTTCGCGAATACACTGTTCATCACTGACTGGAATGTGGCAGGGGCATTTGTAAGGCCGAATGGCATTACAAGGAACTCAAAATGACCCTGGTGTGTCCTGAATGCAGTCTTTTCTGTATGAGGAGGGTGCACCCTGATTTGATGAAAACCAGATCTTAAATCTAGTTTAGAGAATATAACCGCCCCCTTTAGTTCTCCTAGTAGTTCATCCACAGTCGGTATAGGAAATTTATCTTTAACAGTGAGCGCATTTAGAGCTCTATAATCTACACATAAACGATAATCGCCATCTTTTTTCTTCACTAGTAAAACTGGAGATGAATAAGGACTAGTGCTTGGTTTTATAATTTGCTGATTTAACATTTCTGTGATTAACTTTTCTATCTCTGTTTTCTGGAATTGAGGATAACGATAGGGTCTGACATTTACTGATCCAGAATTTGGCAAAAGATGGATGTGATGGTCTCTTTCTCTCTGTGGTGGTAATCCCTCTGGAGCTTCAAAAATGTCGCTGAATTTCTGAATTACTGGAATGAGTTCAGTGCTGTCCGAATTCAGATTGGGAGTTTCTTTACCCTCCTCAATTTTGGTCATATAGCAAAGGTATGCTTCTTGAGTAGTGGCAATAAGGCATTTTAGCTGTCCCGTAGACAATGGATCTTCAGAAATCCAAGGACTACCATCCCATTGTACTGTTTGCCCACTAATTTCAAATTTCATCCAAATTTTATCAAAATCAAATGTGACCGGCCCCAAGGTTTTTAACCCTTGGATACCAATAACCATGTTAGAGCCTGCCATGGGTAGAAGGAATATATCCATTTTTATCACAGTTCCTTGAATTTTAATTTCAACATCTTTGCAAACTTTATCCCAAACCAGTTTTTAACCACTCCCCGTGGATACTTTGAAAGGTATGATAACATGTATGGTTAATTTCAGAACAGTAGCCACCTCGACTTGCATGAAATTATGGGTGGACCCCGTGTCTACCAGAACACTTACACATTGACACTTGATGTACCCATTCAGTCTGATCGTGTTTGAATTTATATGGCCTTCAAATGCATGGAAGCTGATCTCAGTAGGGTCACCTTGTACCATATCCTCTGTTACTTCTTCAGTCATAACATCCTCAACGGTTTCTTCTTCCACCTCCCAAAAATATGATTCATCGACTGACATTCTGAAAATTCTTCCCTTGCACTTATGACCCGGAGCAAATTTGTCATCGCAATTAAAACAGAGGCCTTTGGCTGTCCTCTCTCTTCTTTCAGTAGGTGTTAGTCTTTTGAAGACTGGTGCCTTAGAGTTGCTGACTTTTGTTGTTGTTTGGGCCCCATTCTGAATAGTAGAATTACTGAATTTTGGTGTGGATGTTGTAGGAGAATTACTGAATTTTGGTGTGAATGTTGATTGTTTTGGGATATAAGGTTTGTAAGTACCTACTTTGCTGCCCATCATCCTTGCCTCCACTCTTAGAGAGATTTCAAAGGCTTCGTGGATATCAGTAGGTTTATCACGAAACACTTCTGTTTGGATTTCCTCTTTTAATCCAGAGCTGTACATTTCTAATATAAAGTAATCCGGCAAACCTAGTACTCTGGTGCAAAGTTCTTCAAATAGCAACTGATACTCAGCAACAGTACCCTCTTGGCATTATTTACTTAATTTGCCTCCCGGGAGGGAGTAGTGCCATGTTGTGAACTTCCTTATAACCGCGTCTACGAAATTCTTCCATGAAGAAAGCATATTGCTGGCTTCTAACCACGCAAACTATTTTTTTGCGATCCCATCCAAATGAAAAGAGACTATAAGTAATTTTTGATCTTCAGGAATTTTATTAAAGATAAAATACCTTCGTACTGAAAATAGCCAACCCTCAGCATCTGTTCCATCAAATCTCGGCATATCCACCTTAATGTGCTTAACCGGTGTGTAAGAATCATCATTCATAATACTCGCAGCATATGGGGGGTTATCCAAATCAACCACAGATTGGTGACCTTTTTGAATACTGAATTGTGAGGTGAGTTTGTCTTGGTGTTTATCTTGTGGATTGTCTTTATCTTGTGGATTGTCTTTATCTGGTTCTTTATTTTTGTTGATAGACATAGCTAATTCAGAAATTTGCTTTCCCAGTTCTAGGACATTACTGTTAATACCTGTTCTTAATTCATTCATTTCTTTAATTTGTGCCATTTGCAGGTTTTGGAGTCGCAAGAAATCTGGATTGGAGGCTAAATCGATAGTAGTAGACATCCTGAAATCAGAGTTCAAGAAAATTGAAAGCACCAATGAAGCGACTCAATTTAATTAAATTTCGAAAACAAGTGGACCTGATGGTCGGGATTGCCCCGATCCAAGATCTGAATGATCTTGGGTGTCAGAGGCAGCGCGCAGACGGGATAGCACCCTTAAATCAAGACTTAGCTCAATCTCCTATATGCTATTAAGCAAGGAGAGGAAGGGCTTGATACGGAAGATGAAGATTGACAGGCTGACTGGAGCGTTTCTGAATTGGGAATGTGTGATATGGAGTGAAGGCGTACTCAGCTGAGGCTGGGGGGACTTAGGGTTGCGTGCAATTTAGTTTTATTTTGATAAAACATTGTCAATCATTACAACCGTTATTTATACTATGAATTAAAATTGCGATATTTAAATACTGCAGGGGGTTCTTAATAAAATGAAAAATAATTTTATTTTGTTTAGGCCGGATCCATGTAGAAATCTTTGAAACGGGAGGGTTGGTATTTCTCCCTTATCGGTCTGGGGCTGTTTGGCCGGTTCAACGGGATCGACCCATCGTCCTTCCCCAAATCAGAATTTAGGGTTGCTTGAGCAGTCTCCCACAAGGCGTCGACGTCCCCTGTTATGGTGTCAAATTCCACCCAACACGTATCAGATAGATTGTTAAAAATGATCTTTATTTTTTCTTTATGTTCTTAAAAATGGATTTATATTTTACTTTTCAATGAATTTATTCAATTTCGAAAGTTTATTAAATAAATTGCATTGTTTAACGTGTTATTCGTCTTCTTTGTTAATAATAAAATATTTAATTACGAACAAAATCAACCCCTAATCCTAATTGATTAATCAACATAGATCGTTAAAAATAATCTTTATTTCCTCTTTCTATTATTCTAAATGGATTTCAAAGTTATTATAAAATCAATTTTATAAATATCTCGTTCTAAATCAAGCAATTTCTTCGATTAATATATTATTTAACTTCTTCGTTAAACATTAAGTATTTAATTAGATACAATACCAACCCTTAATTCTAATTATGATTAATTAATTTTGATTGTAAGAAATGAAATTTATTTTTACTTAAAAAAGGTATTATATTTGAATTTTAAATCATTTTATTCTATATTTATATATAAATCAAGGAATTGTTCCTTTCAATGTATAATTTATCTTTTTTGTTATTTATAAAGTAGTTAATTAGTTAGAAAAACAAACTTGATTTCAAAATATGATTAACCAAGATCGATTGGTAAAAACGATATTTATTTCTACTTTCTATTATTAGAAATTGATTTATATTTGAATGTGAAATTAATTTGTTCAATAGCTATAGGTAATTCAAGCAGTTATTCTATCAATGTATTATTTGACTTTTTTTGTTAATTATCAAGTAGTTAGTTAGTAAAAAAACAATCCCAAATTGTAATTACTAAAAATTGATTCATATTTTCATATTTCCATTATTTGCATATATTTGATTAGGAAGATAACCAACCCATATCTAATTATCGTTTGTAAAGTTAGATTGTTAAAAATGACCTTTATATATTTTTTATTTTTTTAAAAATGGATTTATATTTTTTTCTTCAATGATTTTCTTCAATATCGAAAGTTAATTAAATAAATTGCATCGTTTAACGAGTTACTCGCCTTGTTTGTTAATAATAAAATATTTAATTACAAAAAAATTAACGCTTAATGCTTATTGATTACTAAAGATAGATCGTTGAAAATAATCTTTATTTCCTCTTTATATTATTCTAAGTGGATTTAAAAGTAATTATAAAAACAATTTTATCAATATCTCGATCTAAATCAAGCAATTTCTTCCATTAATATATTATTTGACTTCTTTGTTAAACATAAAGTATTGAATTAGTTACAATACCAACCCTTAATACTAATTATGATTAATCAAGATAGATTGTAAGAAATGATCTTTACTTTATTTAAAAAGTTATTATTTTTGAATCTTAAATCAATTTATTCAATATTTATATTTAATTCAAGGATTTCTTTCTTTTAATGTATAATTTTTCTTTTTTGTTCTTTATAAAGTAGTTAATTAGTTAGAAAACAAACTTCATTTCATAATATAATTAATTAAAATCGATTGAAAAAAACGTTCTTTATTTCTACTTTCTATTATTAGAAGTTCATTAATATTTGAATGTTAAATCAATTTATCCAATATTTATAAATGATTCAACGAATTGTTTCTTCTAATATATAATTTATCTTTTTTGATATTTATAAAGTAGTTAATTAGTTAAAAAATAAACTTTACTTCTAAATATCTATAGGCACTTCAAGCAATTGTTCTATCTATGTATTATTTGACTATTTTTGTTAACTATAAAGAAGTTAATTATAAAAAAAAGAACCCTTAATCCTAATTGTGATAAATGGATTCATATATTCTTCTTTCTACTGTTAACATATTTTTAATTAGGAAAAAACCGAACCCAACCCAAATTCTAATTATCATTTGTAATGATAGATTGTTGAAAATGATCTTTATTTTTTCTTTATTTTCTTAAAAATGGATTTATATTTTACTTTTCAATGAATTTATTCAATATCGAAAGTTTATTAAATAAATTGCATCGTTTAACGTGTTATTCGTCTTCTTTGTTAATAATAAAATATTTAATTACGAACAAAATCAACCCCTAATCCTAATTGATTAATCAACATAGATCGTTAAAAATAATCTTTATTTCCTCTTTCTATTATTCTAAATGGATTTCAAAGTTATTATAAAATCAATTTTATAAATATCTCGATCTAAATCAAGCAATTTCTTTGATTAATATATTATTTAACTTCTTCGTTTAACATAAAGTATTTAATTAGATACAATACCAACTCTTCATTCTAATTATGATTAATTAATTTTGATTGTAAGAAATGAAATTTATTTTTACTTAAAAAAAGTATTATATTTGAATCTTAAATCATTTTATTCTATATTTATATTTAAATCAAGGAATTGTTCCTTACAATGTATAATTTATCTTTTTTGTTATTTATAAAGTAGTTAATTAGTTAGAAAAACAAACTTGATTTCAAAATATGATTAACCAAGATCGATTGGTAAAAACGATATTTATTTCTACTTTCTATTATTAGAAATTGATTTATATTTGAATGTGAAATTAATTTGTTCAATATCTATAGGTAATTCAAGCAATTATTCTATCGATGTATTATTTGACTTTTTTTGTTAATTATCAAGTAGTTAGTTACTAAAAAAAACAACCCCAAATTGTAATTACTAAAAATGGATTCATATTTTCATCTTTCCATTACTTGCATATATTTGATTAGGAAGAAAACCAACCCATATCTAATTATCGTTTGTAAAGTTAGATTGTTAAAAATGACCTTTATATATTTTTTATTTTTTTAAAAATGGATTTATATTTTTTTCTTCAATGATTTTATTCAATATCGAAAGTTAATTAAATAAATTGCATCGTTAAACGTGTTACTCGCCTTTTTGTTAATAATAAAATATTTAATTACAAAAAAATCAACCCTTAATGCTTATTGATTAATCAAGATAGATCGTTGAAAATAATCTTTATTTCCACTTCATATTATTCTAAGTGGATTTAAAAGTAATTATAAAATCAATGTTATCAATATCTCGATCTAAATCAAGCAATTTCTTCCATTAATATATTATTTGACTTCTTTGTTAAACATAAAGTATTTAATTAGTTACAATACCAACCCTTAATACTAATTATGATTAATCAAGATAGATTGTAAGAAAGAATCTTTACTTTATTTAAAAAGTTATTATATTTGAATCTTAAATCAATTTATTCAATATTTATATTTAATTCAAGGATTTCTTTCTTTTAATGTATAATTTTTCTTTTTTGTTCTTTATAAAGTAGTTAATTAGTTAGAAAGCAAACTTCATTTCATAATATAATTAATTAAAATCGATTGAAAAAAATGTTCTTTATTTCTACTTTCTATTATTAGAAATTGATTAATATTTGAATGTTAAATCAATTTATTCAATATTTATAAATAATTCAACGAATTGTTTCTTCTAATATATAATTTATCTTTTTTGATATTTATAAAGTAGTTAATTAGTTAAAAAATAAACTTTACTTCTAAATATTAATAATCAAGATCGTTTAGTAAAAACGGTCTTTATTTCGACTCTCTATTATTAGAAATTGACTTATATTTGAATGTTAAATTAGTTTCTTCAATATCTATAGGTACTTCAAGCAATTGTTCAATCTATGTATTATTTGACTATTTTTGTTAACTATAAAGAAGTTAATTACGAAAAAAGAACCCTTAATCCTAATTGTCATAAATGGATTCATATATTCTTCTTTCTACTGTTAACATATATTTAATTCGGAAAAAACCCAACCCAACCCAAATTCTAATTATCATTTGTAATGATAGATTGTTAAAAATGATCTTTATTTTTTCTTTATGTTCTTAAAAATGGATTTATATTTTACTTTTCAATGAATTTATTCAATATCGAAAGTTTATTAAATAAATTGCATCGTTTAACGTGTTATTCGTCTTCTTTGTTAATAATAAAATATTTAATTACGAACAAAATCAACCCCTAATCCTAATTGATTAATCAACATAGATCGTTAAAAATAATCTTTATTTCCGCTTTCTATTATTCTAAATGGATTTCAAAGTTATTATAAAATCAATTTTATAAATATCTCGATCTAAATCAAGCAATTTCTTTGATTAATATATTATTTAACTTCTTCATTAAACATAAAGTATTTAATTAGATACAATACCAAGCCTTAATTCTAATTATGATTAATTAATTTTGATTGTAAGAAATGAAATTTATTTTTACTTAAAAAAGGTATTATATTTAATCTTAAATCATTTTATTCTATATTTATATTTAAATCAAAGAATTGTTCCTTTCAATGTATAATTTATCTTTTTTGTTATTTATAAAGTAGTTAATTAGTTAGAAAAACAAACTTCATTTCAAAATATGATTAACCAAGATCGATTGGTAAAAACGATATTTATTTCTACTTTCTATTATTAGAAATTGATTTATATTTGAATATGAAATTAATTTGTTTAATATCTATAGGTAATTCAAGCAATTATTCTATCGATGTATTATTTGACTTTTTTTGTTAATTATCAAGTAGTTAGTTAGTAAAAAAACAACCCCAAATTGTAATTACTAAAAATGGATTCATATTTTCATCTTTCCATTATTTGCATATATTTGATTAGGAAGAAAACCAACCCATATCTAATTATCGTTTGTAAAGTTAGATTGTTAAAAATGACCTTTATATATTTTTTATTTTTTTAAAAATGGATTTATATATTTTTCTTCAATGATTTTATTCAATATCGAAAGTTAATTAAATAAATTGCATCGTTTAACGTGTTACTCGCCTTTTTGTTAATAATAAAATATTTAATTACAAAAAAATCAACCCTTAATGCTTATTGATTAATCAAGATAGATCGTTGAAAATAATCTTTATTTCCTCTTTGTATTATTCTAAGTGGATTTAAAAGTAATTATAAAATCAATTTTATCAATATTTCGATCTAAATCAAGCAATTTCTTCCATTAATATATTATTTGACTTCTTTGTTAAACATAAAGTATTTAATTAGTTACAATACCAAGCCTTAATTCTAATTATGATTAATTAATTTTGATTGTAAGAAATGAAATTTACTTTATTTAAAAAGTTATTATATTTGAATCTTAAATCAATTTATTCAATATTTATATTTAATTTAAGGATTTCTTTCTTTTAATGTATAATTTTTCTTTTTAGTTCTTTATAAAATAGTTAATTAGTTAGAAAACAAACTTCATTTCATAATTAAATTAATTAAAATCGATTGAAAAAAACGTTCTTTATTTCTACTTTCTATTATTAGAAATTGATTAATATTTGAATGTTAAATCAATTTATTCAATATTTATAAATAATTCAACGAATTGTTTCTTTTAATATATAATTTATCTTTTTTGATATTTATAAAGTAGTTAATTAGTTAAAAAATAAACTTTACTTCTAAATATTATTAATCAAGATCGTTTGGTAAAAACGGTTTTTATTTCGACTCTCTATTATTAGAAATTGACTTATATTTGAATGTTAAATTAGTTTGTTCAATATCTATAGGTACTTCAAGCAATTGTTCTATCTATGTATTATTTGACTATTTTTGTTAACTATAAAGAAGTTAATTACGAAAAAAAGAACCCTTAATCCTAATTGTCATAAATGTATTCATATATTCTTCTTTCTACTGTTAACATATATTTAATTAGGAAAAAACCCAACCCAACCCAAATTCTAATTATCATTTGTAATGATAGATTGTTAAAAATGATCTTTATTTTTTCTTTATGTTCTTAAAAATGGATTTATATTTTACTTTTCAATGAATTTATTCAATATCGAAAGTTTATTAAATTGATGAAGCACGGAATCTGCTACCAGTGGGCTCGCGGGGTGGCGAGATGAGCCGGAGGCTGTGGAGTCCACGACGCGCGCTCTACGTCAAACACCTGCAGAAGAGGAGGGGAATCGGCGACTTACTTGGGAGTAGGCGATTCGGGCTCCTTGGATGCTCTAGTGTGGAGTGTGTGTGGTCAAGGTGAGATGAGAGTGGAGGACACCCCTAGGACCCCTTTTATAGGGTCCTAGAGGCGTTTCCTCTCAATAGAGTGGGGCCCACCTCATTATGGTGCCCTATTGAAGGGTGCCATAATGAGGTGGGCCCGCCCGCGTAACGTCTGGGAGTCGCCGATCCAGGAGTGGAGTCGCCGATTCCTTGAAGGCCAAGTCCTCGGTCTACCAGACCCGAGATCCCTGGCTGGAATCGGTGACTCACCCTTGGAGTCGGCGACTTGGTAGTCCCAGTCGGCGATTCCCAAGCGTTAACTTGGGCTCTTGACGTAGACACGTGCTCCGCACCGTGGAAGCCTTTCCGGGGGTCCGGCATATAGCGACGGAACCCTATTCCTTGTTCGAAGGGCGTTGCTGGGAGTGACTGACGTAATCAAGCATGTCTCACCAGTACTCCCCCCTGAAGAGAGTATGGCTGAACACCCGTGTACCGCCAGTATCCCCCCCCAAGCAAGGTGATCCGCATCAAGGCCAAAGCGACAAGATGGGATCGAGTCAATGTGGCCACAGCGATACAATGACTCCGTTACCCATGCACTATCAGATGGGTTGATTCACTATCAGAATCTAGTTCCAGGCCAATAGAACTACGTGTTTATAGTCCGACTATGATCAGGAGCGACTCTTTCTATGTTATCATCAAGGCCGAAGCGACAAGATGAAGGGAGATTATTAAAGCCAAAGCGACAAAATAACTCCCATCCATTAAGGCCGAAGCGACAAAATGGAGCGACTCACTATCAGAGTCTGATTCTGGCCCAAGCGACAGAATGTGTGGATCCTGGCCAAAGCGACAGGATCTAGTTCACTATAAAAACCGATGTTTATAGTCCACCCTGATCAAGAGCGACTTTATGTCCGCAACGACGGTTACCCCACTAAGGCCAAAGCGACAAAGTGGGTCGAGATCATTAAGGCCAAAGCGACAAAATGATCTCCAAGTCTATCAAGGCCAAAGCGACAAGATAGGAGAATTATTGAGGCCAAAGCGACAAAATAATTCTTTGGTCCATTGAGGCCATAGCGACAAAATGGACCGACTCGTCTAGAGTCTGATTCTGGCCGAAGCGACGAATGCGTGGATCCTGGCCAAAGCGACAGGATCGTTCCTGCAAAACAAAAATAACCTGCAAAACAACTGTATCAGTCTAAAGGATATATTTATTGACTTACTGACCTTGCCGTGCGGGGCTGCTCCTCGGGCCGCTCCTTCCCATGCTCAATAAATCCTCGATTGATCTGGCCGAAGCGACAGATCTATCGTGCTCATGGTTTGACATCTTCTGGCCGAAGCGACAGAAGTGTCGGGAAGAGTTTATGATACTCCCCCCCGAGTTTGACGACTTCTGGCCGAAGCGACAGAAGTGTCAAGAAGAGTTTATGATACTCCCCCCGAGTTTGACGACTTCTGGCCGAAGCGACAGAAGTGTCAGGAAGAGCTTGGGATTCTCCCCCCTTGAGATCATTAAAGCCGAAGCGTCAAAATGACCTCTGGTCTACTAAGGCCGAAGCGACAAAGCAGACCGACTCACTATCAGAGTCTGATTCTGACCAGAGCTACAGATCCACTATCAGGATCTGATACTCGCCTTGGATACAGAACCCGTTGATTCAGTATTAGAATCTGACTCCTGTCGGGGCTACGAATTCACTATTAGAATCCGATCCTACCCCGACTACGGAATCTAACCTGCCAAAAAGGAAAACACTCTGCAAAACAACTAGATTAGTCCATAAACGCATATATTAATTATTGAACTTACCGTGCGATTTACCTCTCGTGAAGCCCCTCCTTTGCTCAATAAATCCTTGGTGAATTTGGCCAAAGCGACAGAATTCACCATGCTCAAATATTTCGACGACCTCTGGCCGAAGCGACCGAAGTGCCGGGAGAGCTTGTGATACTCCCCCCTGAATTTCGACGACTTCTGGCCGAAGCGACAGAAGTGCCGGGAGAGCTTGTGATACTCCCCCCTGAATTTCGACGACTTCTGGCCGAAGCGACAGAAGTGCCGGGACAGCTTGTGATACTCCCCCCTGAATTTCGACGACTTCTGGCCGAAGCGACAGAAGTGTCGGGAGAGCTTGTGATACTCCCCCTCGAAGGTTGTGCTTTGGTGAGTGTTTTTCGAATTATGTGATTGTCGGTAAACGACCAATCACAAATACTCGACACTCCAAGGTTGCCTTGAAATTCGGAACCTTTAAAGATGGAGAGAGCTTGTGATACTCCCTCCCAAAATGTGATGACTTCTGGCCGAAGCGACAGAAGTGTTGGGAGAGTTTGTGATACTCTTCCTTTGAATTTAGACGACTTCTGGCCAAAGCGACAGAAGTGCCGGGAGAGTTTAAGATACTCCCCCCTGAAATTTGACGACTTCTGGCCGAAGCGACAGAAGTGCCGGGAGAGTTTGTGATACTCCCCCCTGAAAACTTGCACTTGGGGCAGTTTTTAGTGTTATTTTACCCGGAATCGGCGACTGGAGTTTGTGATATTCTTGGCAGTCGGCGATATCCGCGGTAGGGGATATTTTTTGTTTTTTTTACCCTTGTGAGTCGGCGACTCCTTCTGTGAGTCCGCGACTCCTAACGTAACCGTCGGATCTTTTCAGGAGATCCTTGGAATATTTGGGAGATATACGGGGAATATTTGTAAAATCTCCAAATAAGGAAAGTACCTCACATTGCCGTGAGTTTTTGCCCAGAGTCGGCGACTGCTCTGTGGAGTCGGTGACTAGGCGTGATTTGGGGGATTTGGAGATCGAATCTTGATCTCAAATTTCGTAAATTTTGGGTTTTCTGGGGGGTTTTTGCAATTTTCCCAAGGCCTATAAATAGTGGAGAGGTTTTCCCCAAAACCTCACAACACACTTTGCCTTTCTCGATCGCTCAGACCCCCAGACCTTTGAATCGCCGATTCCTCGATTCGAAACCTTCAAATCACCGATTCACCCAATGTCTACCCCCGATTCCCCTTTGAAGGAAAGTGAAACGTCAGCTTTCATAGCTGACTTACTGAATGACAACCTTGATGAGGCGCTGAACACCGTTGAGTCGCCGATTCCCTCTCCTGACAGAGAGGTTGAGTCGGCGACTCCGGTCGTTCCACCTCACGGATTGGAGTTGAGTGCCACCGTGCACGAGCTACTTGGCGCTGCGCCAGTATCGGCGACTCCCCTTGTGGAGTCGGCGACACAGAGCCTGGCCATTGTAGTCGCACGACAGCCTCTTGAGCTTGGGGAAATTCCCGTGGCCTCTGTGTCGGCGACTCCCATCGTGGAGTCGGCGACTCATGCAGGCCCTGTTAAAGGGAAATCCTTCAAGCGAAGGGGGCAGGCTTCAGCTGCCACTGGGTCGACGACTGCCAGCCATGCCTCACCGATTCCTCTTACGGGATCGGCGACTCAAGTGCTGGAGTCGGCGACTCCTATGTGTATAGATGATTCCTCCGCGCACCGCCCTGCACCATTGGTCGTGAGTGCGGGAGGACGAATCGTGTCGGGACTGAGCCCGAACCAAGGTCCTTCTCACAAGAGAAAGAGAAAGCGCACCACTGGGAAGGGCAAAGTACGCGTGCCCGAGGAAGATGAAGGGGTCCCTCCTCCTCTCAATATAAACATCGAGGAGACCCTAACTGTGGACCGTGGTGCACCCAATCCACGATGACGAGCGGGCCGGCGCTCTGAACGAACTCCGCCACCTCCCGTGGATTTAAATGCTAGTCGGGATCCGGACCTCGACTTGACTACATATGTTGGAGCTTTGAACCCCTCTGGGTTCGCTTTTTGTGAAATCGCCTTGAATGGCGTGCCAAGGTTGCTCCCTGTTGGCCGTTCTGGAGACGGCGAGTACGAGCAAGTAATGACCCACGCAACCTTGGACGGGTCCGATGGAGTGAATCCCCCCTCCAATCTAAATGCGAGCGATGCTCGATTGTTATTATCGGGGATTCAGATTTCTGGTCATCTCCGATTCTGGGTGTCGAGATACCAGCCCGTTAATCTGCCGCCCCCGGGATTCCAAGCTATCCCGAGGATCTACTTCAAGCACTTCTCCGAGCTGCCAATTCCGGAGATAATAAGTGAAGTGATTCTGAGATTTGAAGTGTCATTGTCGCAGCTCCCGGCGGGATTCTTCGTGATCCTGCGGGGTTTCATGAACATCTGTTGGGGGCTCAACATTGCTGCGACGGCGAGCTTGTTTCTTTACTTCTACAAGCTCACCAGAGAAAAGTCTGCATCGGGTCGCTTTGGATTCACGCGACGATATTTTGATAAGAACATCGTCGATGAGCTCCAGACGAACTTTGGATCCAACTGGAAGAGAGAGTTTATCTTCATAACCTCTGAGTTTCTCCCTGGGAGCCGGGAGATGTGGAACGATCCGAGTCGAGTGCACATGAATGCCTCGATCGAGCTGAGCACGAGGGACATCGAGGCCTCGGATCGTATAGCGCGCACGCTGACAGCCTATTCTGTACCGCGCGGTGTTCCCTTTGTCCTTTGCCAAAGGGAAGACTTCACTTTTGAAGATGTCGAGGACGCGCATGAGCCACCCACTGAACGAGAGATGGAAGGTGGTCAGAGGCGATCTATTCTCTATCACGACGCTGCACCTCTGTACATGCGCAAGAGGTTTCGCGCGGGCAAACTGATAAGCTTGCGCCAAAGGAAAGACAAAGCTCGCAGCGAGCCTCGAAGGACTTTTGAGCATGGGTCAAGCTCTCGCTCTGCACCATAACCTCCCAAGGGTTATGTGCCTTACACTTCTGCTGGAGTGACACTTCCTGACTTTATGGCTAGTGCTGAAACTAGACGGGAAGCGATGTCACTCCTCTTGGGTCACCCTGGGACTTGGTGCAGGAGCGAACTACTGACGTATTTGAATGCCGCATGCTACATAGCACATGCGTGTTATCATGGAGACTCTATCCATGACGTCGAGCGAATTCAAGAGAAATATAATCAGCTCGATGCGAAGTTCAAGGAGAGCGAGAAGGCTCTCGACAAATTGAAGAATGTGAGGGCCAGGATGGAGAACCTCCGTGACAATGTTCTGCCAAAGAAGGACAAGACCATCGAGTCCAAGCAGAAAGAGATAGATGAATATGTCACGAAGATCTTGGCGCTTCGCAAGGATTTGAAAACTGCTAGTTCTGGTCGTGCTGAAGAGATTGCAGACCTTACGAGCCAGCTAGCCAGTGAAAGAGGGCACGTAGCTTCGCTTGAGGCTACGATTGCGGAGTTGAAGAAACAAGCCGCTCAGAACCAACGTGACAATGCTGATCTGAAGAGCGAGCTTGCGAATGCCGAAGAAGAAGTGCTGAGCTTGAAAGAAGACAATACTGCACTTACTGGGAGAGCTGCTGGGTTGGACTTGGATGTACGCTACCAATCCGACCAGCTTCAAGAGCTTATCTTCTTCGGACCGACAGTATTTCCTGCTCTACCTCCGGACTACATCACGGATATTATGGCGTGGGTAGAGCAGCATCCTGAGGAGCTCGAGAAGAATAAAGAAGCTCTCGATAAGATGAAGGACGAAGCCGCGCAAGAGTAGAATCTATTAGTCCTTCTTTATTTTGTAATCTTTCTTATCTTTTTGTAACTTTGAAAATTTAATGAAATTAATCGTTTTCGCTTTTCTATTTTATTGTTCATTTACTTTATTCTTTTGAATTGTAACTAAGACCCAAAACTAGATTCGCGAGTCGTAATTTAGTCGCTCTGGACGTAAATTAGACTAACCCTATCGCTAGCCACTCTGGGCGTAGACTTGGTCGTACGAATCGTAGCTCAGTCTACGGTTAAATTCGCGAAAATAAACTAAACTCCACAACTAATAGTAAGTCGTAAAATCGATTAACAAAATTAAAGATAACAAATTTTTGAAAGATAAAAAAGATACGATTAACCCTGAGACTCTAGAGTTATTGTTTGTCTCAAGCCGAAGCGACGGAGTGATTATTCTATCTTCATCGAGGCTATAACGACAAGATGAGGTTGGATCGTTAAGGCCGTAGCGACAAAACGATTTCTAATCTATTGAGGCCATAGCGACAAAATAGATTAGTTTCGAAACTCTACGTGTGAATGATCTAGGGTTTTACGTGTTCCTAAGACTTATACCCTTCGAGTTCACCTCTGGCCGAAGCGACAGAGTGATCTATACATCGAGGCCATAGCGACAAGATGTAGTTGAATTGTTAAGGCCATAGCGACAAAACAATTTCTATTTATCAGGGGTAAAGTCGTAAATATCTAGGAACTTTGAAATTTTAACTTTTTATTACTAAAAAAGCGGAAAAACAAATTTTTTGAAAATAAAATCAAACTATTTTATTTTGCTATACACGAAAGGACTAAAGGAAGAGGAGGGTCAATACTAAGCGTAGTATTGTTGCTGGTGAGACATGCCTGATTACGTCAGTCACTCCCAGCAACGCCCTTCAAACAAGGAAAAGGGTTCCGTCGCTATATGCCGGACCCCCGGAAAGGCTTCCACGGTGCGGAGCACGTGTCTACGTCAAGAGCCCAAGTCAACACTTGGGAGTC
>LFYR01001845.1:5329-25345 GCA_001185155.1 Zostera marina
CAACAAAATTATGAAAATATATTGTAAATACCTCCAATGCTTTGAATTTTTCCGACCATACTGCATCTGGTGGTGCATCAACAGTCGTGCTCTCTGAGATCGGCTCTTTTCCTTTCCAATTTGGAGCAGCCCATCTTTCGTTTGTTGTGCTCACCATACTTGCAGCTTCTCCGATTCCAATTATTCGATTCTTCTTATTTTTGCCGAAAGTCTTGTTGACCGTCGCTTCGATAAATTGCTGCGTTATAAAAAAAATAATAAGAAAAACAAAATATAATTAAAATAATAAATGGAACTTACAATTGGAGTCATTGATTCAGATTCAGCCCACGATTTTGCCTCTGGAGTTTTGATAAAATCCGTGGCTTCAAGCTGAAAGAATAACAAAATCAAACAATCAAAATAGAAATTAGAAAATATAAATAATTTTTAAAAAATACTTACAACTTTATCGCTTCCTTTATAAGTCATTTGTAAAGTCTCTGACCAAGCTTCAACTTCACTCCTTCCTTGTTGCATCTATATTCACATAAATCATTAATATATAAAAAAAAATATAAAAATTATAAATAAATTACCAATTCATGACGTCTTTGCGCTAATCCTTTTGAACCAGCGTGATGTGTCATTTGATTCGCTCGGTTCGCGGTGTTTATCTCGGAAATTTGCTGAAATTAAAAAAAATAATAAGTTTCAAAAATAATTAATATAATAAATATATATATATACATATACGTACCTTTCCTTTTTCCGAACGATGCTGTCTCAATTTATTTAGAAATTGAGGTTTGCTGACATACGGCGGAAGAGTCGTATTGGGGGCGATTCGAAATTTTGGGCGGGATAGTTTAGATGGCGGATTTCCGCCATCTAAACACCGTCATCGAAAAAAATTTCGAACCGCCGTCGAGCCCAACCCTTTTCTCGGCGGACTGAAAGAATAGATGGCGGACATCCGCCATCTAAACTATTGAAGTATTGATGGCGGAAATCCGCCATCTAAAGGCCGCCATACAAGGTCCTTTTTTTTGTAGTGTGATCATCTTCGAGAGAAACAAGTCGTAATAGCATTATTAGTATAGGTGCACGCACTAAGCAATAATTGGGTGTGATCATTGCACGAAATCATAATAGCATTAGTAGAAGACTAACCAGCATCGCATGTGATCATCTTCGAGAGAATCAAGTCGTAATAACATTAGTAGTATAGGTGCATGGACTAACAAATAATTGGGTCTGGTAATTGCACGGAGTCATAATAGCATTAGTAGAAGACTAACCAGCATCGCATGTGATCATCTTCGAGAGAACCAAGTCGTAATAGCATTATTAGTATAGGTGCACGCTCTAATAAATATTTGGGTCTCATCATTGCACAAAGTTATAATAGCATTAGTAGAAAACTAACCAGTATCGCATGTGATCATCTTCAAGAGAACCAAGTCGTAATAGCATTAGTAGTGTAGTTGCATGCACCAAGCCTAACCATAACCCTAATCGTAACCCTAATACTAAGTCATAATAGCATTAGTGAAAGACTTAACAGCATTGCATGTGTTCATCTATGCAAAATCCAAGTCGTAATAGATTAGTAGTGTAGTTGGACGCATTAACCAATTATTTTGTCTGTAACTAAATGTGTATGTAACTAAGCACGTAATGTATCTAAATGTAACATTAAATGTAACTAAATCAATGGTCATAATAGCATTACTATAATAGCCTTGTATGTGATAATTTAACGTGAGTACATTGTATGTAAGAGCACGAAATAAATTTTTTACTTTGGTACATTAATTAGGGTCGCGGTGAATTTCTTTCGCACTTTTCATTTTCTCTAAATCTATTTTTGTTGGACGACCACTCTTACCACTTCCTTTGATTTTAGCTTTGGCAGGTATACCAATATTAATCGAAGTCCCCCGATGTAGTTTACATCTAGTAATTGATGTCCGTGGTTTTTTAGGAGCGTCATTTATTTTAATCAGCTTCTCCAAGGTTACCATAATCCATGAGAATCTCCAACTGTCGTTCACCTTGCCGAGTCGACTGATGATTAGAGTAACATATAACCAGACAATGGATTTTGAGAGTCGACTGATGATGATTGAACCATTGGGGTCTTCTGATGTTTCTTCTATCTGGGCATTTTAAAATAATTAGGTAATTTCGAAACGTCATTAACAATCAAATAATGTATTAGATGTCGACATAAAACACCGTTATATTCAGATCTATGACAACTGCATCTTGGAATATTTGAGTATTTAGTAAGAGTCAACTTATAAACTACCTTTTGTCTTTCTAAAGATAGAACTGGTAGGAAAACTATTCTCTGATATTAGAAGTGATAGAGAGGTAAATTAAATAAAAAATAATTGTATTACAAAACCCATATATATGTAAATTTATAACTCACTCGAAGCGTCCGTCGCTGAAAGTATATGATAGAAAAAGTTTTTCTGCATCTCCTCTTGAAATAAAAGAAAAATAATGTTTGTAAAATTCATTGTTAGTGCTCTATGAATAACTTGAAATGGAAAGAAGGTGAAAAATGAGTAAAGAATGAAATGAAAGAAGAGCTAAGATAAAAAGATAAAACTCTTACACGATTTGACATATTTTCAGAATTTGAGCATTAACAGTTATAAAGAAAGCATTATTTTACTGAGATATAAACATCGATAAAGCAAACATCAATGAAAAGACGGTAAAAACGTAAAGGTAAAAGAAGAGGGGTGATGAATGTCAAAAACATTTAACGATGACAAGATGGTGACAAAAAACAAGAAGAAAAGACAAAAATATGATGAATGGTGTTTTGGGACTCAATATTATATTGTGATAAGGGTGATGATTGATCAATAACATTTAATGAATTTGGAAAGCTGGAATGCCTTCGCATTGTCAGAAAATGCGAAGGCATTTGCAGCTGATTTTTTTTTGTATTAAAATAACTCGATTTGAGATGAATAAACGATAATTAATTCATGGAAATTAAGTTTGCTCTATTTAAACCTACATAATTAACCAATTAATCACTTTCCAATTCGAACTCAAACCATAATATTAATCCATTATAAATAGAGTCAGTGAATGGCCACCGGAAGATAGAAGAATTAACCCACCAATAACTATGTTCTTCCTAACCCTCCTCAAAACCCTAATCCTCCTCGTCATTTGTCTTCTCCTCTCTCGGAATGTCTTTGGTATGATATTTCAGTTCTAATTCATTTATTTTTGTTGCAACAGTTAAAATAATTATTTGATTTACCTCAGGTATTGAAGAAGAATACGTACCTCAAGATGGCTCGACCAGGTTCGTGAATGCGTCTAATTTGAAGGTGATGCTCGACGTCGGTGTTCTTTCCCCGATGGAAGAACCGTTCTCGGTTTGCAGTAAATGCACTTGTTGCGCTTCTGCTAATCACAAAGATTGTCACACAGCCAAATGCTGCCATGAGCTTAATTGCAACCTGCCCAATAAGCCGTTCGGAACTTGCGCTTTCCAGCCAGTTGATTGCAACTGTGATAACTGTAAAGCTTCGCTCAGCTTAATTAGCTAGGTAGCTAGATCGAATTTCTTGTTTTTTCCCTTTCAATTTTGATTATTTTTGTATAGGAATCATTCAGATCACTACTTTGGAATGATATGATTGAAGAATTTGAAGTTAGTACGAGTTTAATTTAATTAATGGAAAATTTGATCTTTAATTGTATCTACTTGGTATTTTCTACTCCCAACGGGGCGACCCGGACCCATCCTCTTCTGGGTAGGTTTTACCCTAGTTAAAATCCTAAATTTCTTCTTATTTTTCACCCCACCCTTCGGGTTTATGGGGACACGGATGGTCTTGACGTGAGCTTCGCAAGCGATGAAGTTTCCTTGGTCAAGTTTTACCATATCAAGGCTCTTGATCAAACAAAACACTGATTTATCCATTTACCAACTAGTGTTTTTCACATATTTTCGCCCATATCTGAAAGAATTAAAAATAGACTATCAATCCCTCTTATATAGCCTAAGGACGCAATCCAATAACATTCATGATCTAAAATTAAACTAAGACTTCTAGCCTAAGGAAAATCTTCAACTATAGTCCTTCCCTTGGAGGGTTAGAATATAAGAGAAACAACCTTTCATTTTATGATCCAATAGAGAGGCTGAATACAAATCTATGGCTGAGGCAACTATATTTTAAGAGACTTGGACATCAAAAAGAAGAAACCTACTATCTTTAATGAGATCATGTCAAACACAACCCAACTATGTAACTATATATACATGTTAAACATAAGAGATCATGTTTTCTAACATGGTATCATCACTGATATCCTTCTTGTAAATTTGAAATGAATCAAAAAATTTAGTACATACAATTTGTTTCCAGAATGCAAACAGAAAGAGTAATGAGGCTTTTTATTTTAACATCAGGAGTTATTGTAAAGTAATAATAAGATGCAGACCTTTTTTTTTTATTAAAACACAAATTTAAGTATGTTGGGGGTTTTCCCCATGTTGTCTGTATGACTGGATGCCCATCCGTTATTCAACATCGAAACCATTTTCTTGCAATTCAGATATGACCTCATTCCGCATGCGCATCCAAAGTTTCATTGATTCCTGCTCAAGTTTCTTAGATCGCATTTGCTTTTGGAATTTATCAGCATCAACTGCTACCTCTATAAAACCCTTGGGACTCATTACTGTGCCAATAGTGCCTCCACTCTTGATGAACTCCTCAACGGCTTCTGTATCACCTGGATATGGGTATTGCATTCGCTCATACATGTGGGCTAATTCTTTCTCTTCCTGAATACGAAAGTTATGTTTTTTATAACGAATCAATCAACAATACCTGTCAATTAAATAACCAATGTATATGCTTTTATAACATGAAATTAACAGACTTCCATAAAAATTTAATAAACACACAATTAAGCAAGAAAAAAGAATGAACAAACTATGCTTTCTCCTAGTTTAAGACTAAAACATGTGTAACAGTTTACATGCGATTGGAAAATTGAGATAAACTATTAGAAAGGTTAAAGGCAAAAAAAACAATGCAGTGATGTTTGCAATTCGCAAGTTTACTAACAATTATTGGCTTAAATTTTAAAAAATGGTGATAGAAAAGCAAAACATTAATATAATACAAATCAAAATTACTGAAAAAAAATCATTAGTTGTTTCTATTTCTATTACTGAAAGAATGAACAGACTATACTTTTTCTCAGTTTAAGACAAATGTGTGTAAGTTTACATGCAATTAGGAAATTGAGATCAGCTACTAAAAAGGTTAAGGGTAAAAAAACAATACAGTGAGTGATGTTTGCAAATCACAAGTTCACAACTAACAATTATTGCCTAAAATTTAAAAAAAGTGGTGATGCAAAAGAAAAACAATAACACAATACAAAGCAAAATGACTGGCATTTAATTACGACTCACAAATCACAATTACTGGAAAAAAATCATTAGTTGTTTGATCTTTTTTTTTGATATGTTGCATTAAATAAATTATGTTTCTATGGTTCATGAAAACACTACCATTGCTACTTTCCACAGTAACACAATCATCAAACTAACCCAGAAAATAGGATCATTGAATCATACATTCATACCATTAAATAATAAAAAAGACCCAAATCATTCACTTTCCATATGATTCTACATCCAAACCACAACTCTACACTTCTACCATTCTAATTTCAGTAATTTGTTACTATCAAGTTTCTTATATACTTAGATATCGTGTAAAATCACTCAATACAAGTACGCAACATGTTTTATAAATAACGAAATAAACAAAAAATCACCTTGGGTCGGGGCTTCAGAGTCCACCAACCAAGAGGAGAAGTATCATCCCATAGCCAAACCAGACCACCTATAGTGTAAGTACACAGCATCGCCTTCATTACCTGCTTCCAATAGTAATACTCCTCTTTGGGCGGGAACCCAAATCCATACCTCCTGAAACCCTCCACCACAAAACACCCTCAGATTCGGAAAGAACAAGAGGAAACTTAAAGATGAATAAATCGTTATTGAGCATTTACCCTAAAAATCGGTTTGCTCTCCTGAGAACATTCCTCATCGGAGTCCGATTGGGGACTGTCACGAAATCGCGCCCTTTCACGCCTCCCGTTTTTTTTACCTATTAAGTGGGCCGCATTTCTTGGGCCTTAAAACTAGATATCTATAAGATATAGTTGATTAACGGTTATAATACAAGAAGATTGACTTTTTTTTTCTTTTTGAATTAAAACTTTCTGCTAATATATAAATTTTAAAACAAAAAAAAGAAGGTGTGATCACATGCGATCCACCTCACGCTCCCCGCGTTGATCCAGCCATGTGATCTTACGATCATTTAGGCCTTCAACAATCTTTGAGGACTGACTCGATATTTTCTAAAATGATCTATGTCTTATCGTTTTTACGTAGTTGGTCTTGGATAATGGGGAGTGTAAAAACCCTCGTATATTCCAGATATTTTTTTCTTTTCCAAGGGAAAACTCAAGAAGATTGACTCAATTGATTATCGTTACTATTAAAGGAGATTATTGGGCTCTGACCTAATACTCAAGTCCATCACAGTTGGAACACGTGGATCGAAGATGCGCTGTTGTGGTTGATCGAACAACACGACCTGGACTCAGTGGCTCAGACCCAAAACCAACTAGACGCAGTTGAGCCCAGAGCCAAATCATGAATACAAGGAGAAGGAGATTAGCTTAACTGATCACAGTAACTATTAATGTTTATAAAAATCCCCACGCGGTTCATCTCCAATCCGAATGACTGCAGTCGCCGTTCTTTATGTCGATCTGGAACCCATCGTGATCCCCATGGACGAAGACGATCGGGAAACTATCGCGATTCTCGATTGTGTTCGCCCATCGGTTCCTTATGCCGATCGTGGTTATGCCATTTCTTATGACGATGGACCACACCGAGTTACAGCCCCAACCTGAAACTCTATATTATATAGAACCACGAATGTATATAGACATTCGAACATTTCTACATTTACATCATTTGTATTTTTTTTGTATAATGCACATGATGTATAATAATTTAAAAAAATGAATGACATAGATAGAATCGCTGAATATCATAAATAATTGCTAGAATTTAATTATGACTTAACTCAATTGGGTTATGATCTAAAACATAGTTCATGTGTTCTTGAATCTTGACACATGCTTTGATTTTGGAGTTGCCCCTTCCGGCCATCGCATTTTCCCCGGACTATGGACCGGCGGGTAGACTCAAAAGACAATCATTCAAACTAGACTGGAAGTGTCTGAAGTTACAGACAAAAAAACCCTCACCACGACACCACGTGGTTTCAATATTTTTTGAAAAAGAATCTAAATCCCATAAATCATCTACCCATGAGAAATAGCCAGAGAGAAAAACACCACCCAGACATGCACGTACAGTTCTGTGGGTAAATAAATCCACCGTCAAAAGGACCACCACTTTCTCCATCGGACCATCTCAATGGGTGGAAGAAGCCGGAGGGACCCAGAATCCAAGCCGCATGCCAGAATGTGGGGTTGTTCTTCCATTTATGTTTCGTTCAAGCCATAAAAAGCTCCTCCTCTTCACGGGTGATTTGGGTTTTCTCTTCTTCCCCCCCCCCCCATCCACCCAGTTGTTCTTAGTCTGTCTGATTAGGGTTTAAATTTGAATTTCTCAAAGTATTGTTCACTCCCAAATGGGTTTTTCTCTCTCACACACTGTTCTACTCATCTTGGTGGCCATTTCCATTACCACCACTAATGCCACCATTATGAAGCTCTACAAGAAGCCTCTGCCACTCTCCTCAAAGAACTCAGCTGTGTTTGCTTTTGAGGTGCTGGAAGAAGGATGGAATGGTGTGGATGGTAAATGCAAGGTATATGATTTCATTTCAATTTTAACTACATGGCATGCTTAATTTTGATTCCCCCACTTTGAACTCTCTTTTTTTAAAATTTTGCAGTTGGATAATGACAGGTACACAAACTGTCAGGAATCCAAGGAACTTCACTACAATGGTTTGCTTGATGGTTACCATAGATTTGATGCTTGCATCAATGGATCTAAGCTTAGTTGTGTGTCTTATAATTGGACTGTTGGTAAGATCGAAAGAACCCTAGCCAGTATACTTAAATTTGGTTCAAATTAATGCTACCGTGACTGTCTTTTTGTGACACCAATGATTTGCAGATACTGTCTCACCAACAGCTAGTGTATCGGTTGCTTCACCATTTACGAGTGTTTCGAATTCTCTGATAAACATCAATTTCAGCGAGCCTTGCACGTATGGTGGAGGATTTCAGTGCCTATCTGCAAATCACTGCAGTGTGAGTAAAATTTTGAGGTTTACAGTTTTGTTCATGATTATTACTTACTGATTTGATTTACTACTACTACCCACATCAGATTTTTGTTTATGGAGCGGCCAAAGTGTTGCATTCTACGCTGAAGGTTATCAAACCTGGCCTCCAGTATTCCATCGTCGTCTCAATATCGTCTGATGTTGAGTACGGAAGGATTGTGATTGCAATGGCCAAGGATTTCTGTACAGATGCTTCTGGAAACAGGTTTACAAGAACGGCGAATTCAAGTTTCTTTTTGCATTTCGGTATGCCGCCATTTTTTCCAGTATAGATTTGTTTGAAATATTTCATTGATTTTTTTGAGTTTTTTCTATCTTTCAGATAGAAGAAAGGTGTCTGTAAATATGCGGACTCTTGTTCCGCAAAAATTACTTCTAATCGATAAAAAGATGAGAACAGTTGAAGCAACCAACAAATATCAAAACTTAAGACTTTATCTACACTTCTCATCACCTGTGTTAAATTCATCTTCTGAAATCCTTGATGTTCTTCAAACTAGCTCTGGTGTGCTACTTCCGACCAGTACACGTAGTACTCTTGGGAATCGACGGTTTGGATTTATTGTATGTACTTAATACAATAACTCTCGTGATTAACTAACTATATCTGTTAATTTTATGTGTTTTTTTATAACGGATGATATACCAGAGCCATATAATATATCATCAGTTACATTGCAGTGGAAATTTAATTAAAACACATAGCGAGATTCCAACACTGGACCTTCAGAAACCTTAATAGTAACTGTGACCAGTTGGGTTAATCTCTTGTGTGTTGATTTTATGTTTTCTTCTTTTTCTTCAGCTACAAAATCTGTTGAACATCTCTGTCGTTACTATAAGATTTGAAACGGAATTTATAATAAGCAGACAAGGAACTCCGGTCTCCCCCACTGAACCGATCACTTTTCTCTATGGTTACTTACTTTCAAAACTTTTTTTGACTGTTTGGTTTATTTGGTCGATAAGACATGATTCGGTCTTTGTTCATTCACAGATGTAATAAGACCTTCGGTTATGTTAACTCTATCCTCTTATTCTTCATCCTCGAGGAGTAGTCGAGAACGT
The DNA here is from genome assembly GCA_001185155.1 of Zostera marina. Classification (NCBI taxonomy): domain Eukaryota; kingdom Viridiplantae; phylum Streptophyta; class Magnoliopsida; order Alismatales; family Zosteraceae; genus Zostera; species Zostera marina. The sequence goes on from LFYR01001845.1 coordinate 14,791, forward strand.
GAGGTTCCAGTTGTAGTTAAGTTTGAAAAACCCGTGTTCAACTTCAATTCTTCGGCTCTAGTTATTTCTGGAGGACATATGCAAGAGTAAGGAAGATTTTTTTGTTTAATTAAATGCTTCTGGATTTCCTGATTGTTAATTTTTTTTTGTCAGATTTCGCAAAATCAGCACAAGTGTTTACACTGCTGAAATCAAATTAGTTGATTCTAAGGTATCGATCAAAGTTCCTGAGAATATAACCGGTGATGTGGCTGGAAACAGGAATTTTGAATCAAATATTCTACTAGTAAAATACAGTAAGAATATTCTTTATATACATATATTTTGTTGAAATGGCATGAAATCTGGAATCAGATATTTTACATAAATTGGCGTGATTTTCAGATTTTGTGCCTGCGTTATCTTCTATTCTATCGTCTGCCACAACTGTTACATTTATGGCGTCAACTTTGGTCTCGACACTTGTCTCAATTTCCACCGGAACGCTTCGATCATTTGGCATACTTTCAAGAACATCATCTGATCCATCTCAAAATCTCATTGTATGATTTATCATATCATATCAGTTTTGCAGTGAATGAATCCCTATTTGTATAATTTATTTACTTTGTAATTGTATGAATTTACAGAGAATTGCATACCACCTTCAAGTTTTTGCACAGTCAAAATGGTTGTCAGCTTCCATACTGGTTGAGTTTTATGAATTCTGTCATGGTATAGAATGGATTGTTCCATATTTCAGACTTCCATGGGATCCTCCAGAATCTAAAAATATCCATTCATTCTCGACTGATTCGATCCAGATTGCGCAAGATCAGATTTTTACCAAAACCTTCGAATCGACAATTAAGACGAAAAAATTATTGGATCTGGATGAGAAGAATTGGGGATTCAGTAAAGATACTACTCAGTATGGAACACCACTGTCTGCAATGGAATATAGAACAATTTTCGAAGTATTGAATCTCGTTTTTATTCTTTAATTTTGTTTTTTATTCTTTAATTTTGTTTTTCATTCTTTAAAATCTAACAATATCCTTGAAACTTGACGGTATGTTTTTACTTGCAGAATCAAAACATGAAGCCTGAAGCAGAGTTTATTCCGATACATTTACACATTCCAGAGAAGTACAAAATAAATAATACCAACCTATATGTAAAGAAAGAAATTGAAGTTCAGCTTGTGATTTTTCGTGTTTTTGCAGATGGAATGATTTTGAACGGAACATGTTTTGGTTAGCCGTAATCGGAGGTGGATTAACAGCACTTCACATCTTAATCTTACTTATTCTGAAACTCCGTCGGAGAAACTCTGACAAAAACAACAGCTATGGCTTACTTGAGTTTCCCAGATTTGAAATTTTCCTAACTCTACTCGCATTACCATGTTTTTGTCAAGCATCAACTTCCTTGATCAAAGGTAATCAAACATTTTAAAAAAATTACGATATTTTTTGTTTAATTTTGCTCCCTTTTCGGTTAATTTTCAGGTGGGACGACATGTGTGATCTTGAGTATTCTTATGTTGGGAATCATGTCGATTCTTCTAACAATCTTATTTCTTTTTACACTTTATGCAATAACAATGGCCAAGCATCTTCGATACAAGGAAGTTCGTCGGGAAACAGAGAAACACCTTCATTGGTACGAATCTGTTCTCCGTGTACTACTATCTCCTACAGACAACAAACCCAGAAAGTGGACCTGGAAAGATCAACCCTACTCAATCAACATAACAACCCTCGGGCCGTTGTTTGAAGATCTCCGAGGTCCATCCAACGACACTTTTAATGAAGGCAAGGACAGAGTTATATCAAATTTCATTCAAAGAATCCCGGACAATCTCAGAATCTACTACACATTTCTTGAATCTGTGAAAAGGGTGTCGATTGGAATTGTTGTTGGTTATATAATCTCTAACACCAACACAAACAGTGGAAACTACGACTCACATCTGAAGTTAATGTTGGTATGCATCACTTCCTTCCAATTATTGTTCGTGGTTATTAACAAGCCGTTTATAAGGAAGACAGTTCAGTTTGTCGAGATTGTTTCTCTAATGAGCGAGGTCGGAATCTTGGCAACATGTTTTGTTATATCGAATGATATGACAGAATCCAGCAAGACACGGATTGGGTATTTCATGTTGGGTCTGTTCGTGGTTGGATACTCTGCGTCGTTGCTTAACGAGTGGTACGCATTGTACATACATATTCTTCGGTTGAGTCCTGATGGGAATTCTGTGTGTCTAGGACTTCGAACAGGTTTTGCCGGAGTTTTATTTGTCTTCCTCCCTGTAAGATGGCTACCCGGCTTCATTAACGACAAAGCCTCCTCTGGTGGAAGTATCATGTCATCTAGGAATGGTGACGATGGTGGTGGGAATGAACGGTCTTGGGTGAGACAGTTGAGAGAGATAGCTAAAGATAGTTTTGGTAGAGATGATAATCAAATTCGAAAAGATCCAAGTAGTTCCATGGGTGCTTATTTTATTTAACTCTATTGATTCTTCATTCATCTTATATTGAGATCTATCTTAACTGTAGTAGTTATCTTTGTTAGGGAAATCGGAAAATGCCTACCTTCAGGTGATATATCAGAACTACACAGGTGATCGTGTAGTGAAAATTTAATTAAAATACACAGGTGAGACTCGAACTCTGGATTCTCAGAAACTTTAATAGTAACTGTAATCAGTTGAGTTGATTTCCCTGTGTATTTATTTATAGTTTTATAACCTTAGAAAGTCGGTATGTCTGATTGTCTGATCTGGGTCTCTTAAGATCTAGAATCAGAGTTATAATTCTTGACATTAAATATTTTTTTACGACAATTGACAAACTGTACTTCGTGATTTAGGTGAGTTAAGCTTCTTTCTTGGCATACAGGTTAAGCGAGATAAGAGAGGAATTCACTTGTCTTGAGTCTCGACAACAGTATTTAGTGAACCTTCTCTCAAGCTGTGATCGGGTGAATTTCAAACAAGAATTGCTTTCCGATAAAGAAACTATCTATGAAGTAAAGGAATACAGAGGTTTGATCGGGTCTCTTCAGTATCTGACGCTCACACGATCAGATGTGTAGTTCTTCAAGGCGAATAAGCTAGCTCAATTCATGAGCTCGCTCAAACCAACTATCCACTGAACGACAGTGAAAAAGGTACTCCGTTATCTCTCTGGCACACAAACGACGATGATTACTCTATCAATAACCTTAGGCTTTTGTGATGCTGATTGAGATGGAGATACTACAGACAGAAAGAGTCAAACAACTATACTAATTTATGTCGGAAATGTCTTGGTATCATGGGTATCAAGAAAACAAGCGTTAGCACGGTCTAGCACAGAGGTTGAATACCATGCAATCGCTATCATGTGATCTTTAACCTTAATCCTAACCCTACCACAGTAGAAGAATTGAAAGAAGTGAGAATAAGGTTATGGAATTGGGTATTAAGGTTAGTGAGTAGTAGTGACGCGTATTTCTTGAGAATAACTTAAACATGTCAAAGTGTCGAACACGTTTGTCGTGACTAGTGATTCGTGACGTCTATATTCTCTAAAGTCCAAATTGAGAAATTGGTCGTTACATATTTTAAAATATTTTATTGAAGAAAAAGTAATAAAAAAAGGTAAAAAAACTCTAAAAAAGCAGAAACGAATTAATTAATTTTTTTTAACTGACACTCGGAAGAAGAAAAAAAAAATTCACAAAACACTCGGAAATCCCTAGAATTCTCCCCCAAAAGTGTTTATTCTTCCTCGATCTCATCATCCATTCCTCCAATCGTTCAATTTCTTCATGTTTTCCGCGTGTGTTCTTCGAGCGAAATACGTACTTTAGTCGCAGGATTTTCCGGCTTCTTGATTCTTTCTGGAAGATTCACGATCGGAGGTTTTCCAAAATCGAGGTTTGTTCTTGGATTTTCAATTCCTATGGGGTTCTGTGGCAAGGAGACGCCGTATGATTCTCTTTTCCTTTTCGTTATTAGGTTTTCCTGTGTGCTCGTTCTTTGAAATAAATTTTGGTGGATCAATTCATTCAATTGGAAGAATTCTTTCATTGGTTTTTTGTATATTAAATTCATGGTGGATCAATTGGACGAGGAAGGATTCTACAGTGCAGGTAGAAATTCTGATGATAATGATAATGATGGTGATGATGATGGTTCTGCAGTTTCTTCTGTGTCATCCTCCAAGTACTCATTCGGATACGGTTCAGAGTTCGACAACAGGTATTACAGTGCGAATTCTGTTCTTGGAACTTCTAGTGTTTCCAGCTCAGTAGCAAATCACTCTGATCTTCTAGAATCTTATCGGAGTCTAGGGTTAAGTGAAGATTTAGAAAACGGGTCAAGGATCAAGCTTAAGCCTCCATTTTCGAGTTCCAATTCGAGCGATTTCGGTGGAAATGACAATATGAAGAAGCTGACTACATTTGGTTTTGATATTCCCACAACAAGTAATCATGAGAATGCAAATGGAAATTCTTCACACCATGTAAAAATCTATGAACCACATGATGCCTCCAATAAACTTGATGTTCTAGATGATTTCACTACACCAAGATGTGGGTATTCAGATGATGATGATGGCGATGATATGTTTGATTTGAGGGTTGATGAGGAGATTCACATTGAAACTCTTGGGAGAGTGAAGCCAGACAAACCACAGAATAACGATTTATTGCTAATGGGTCCATCTGTTGCGTTTGGCCATGACGATTGGGATGGATTTATTCAAGAGTCAGAAGGAGATGATCCGGTGCTTTCACCTTTTATTCCACTTTATGATGCTCAACCTGGACCTGTTGCTTCATTGTCAGATGTAGAAGAAAAACATCATCACTTAATGGATCCTTTTGATTCATTAGGCAATGTTTCTTCTGTAAAAGAAGTGCTACTAAGTACAGAGACTACTGAAAAAAACAAACCAATTGTTGTATCCACCACATTAGTTGAAAAGGGACAAGATTCCATCGAAATGAATGAAAATTTTGCTGTGACTAGCGAGGTTAGTTCACCTCTTCAGGTTGATGAGAAATTGGGTACAAATGATTTTTTTGGTGACATGGTTCTTGAGATGGAGGATATATTACTTAATTCGGGAGAATCTCGACAGACACAATATGCCAAGGATGGTTTTCAGGATATTTCTCGCCCGTATATTGATGCTAGAAGTGACCATGGTGGTCTTGGTTTGTCTAATTCTACTTCGGGAAATAATGATACATACCTTCCACCTAAACAATTGTCCATTCAAATTCAATGGGTTGAGGTAATTGGGGCTAAACAGAAGAAAGGTGATGTTTCGTTTGGGGAAAGATTGATCGGTGCCAAGGAATACACGGTGTATAGATTACGTGTATGGGGCAGCCATAGTAGAGAAGATGATCACTGGGAGGTTGAGCATCGATATCGTGATTTTTTCTCTTTGTATCGTCAGTTGAAAAAATTGTTCACCGGGCATGGTTTGAAGCTTCCAGTTCCATGGTCCAAAGTGAATCAGGATTCTAGAAAGTTTTTCGGAAATGCTTCTCCCGTTGTTGTATCCGAGAGAAGTTCTCTCATCCAAGAATGTCTTCAGTCCATTCTCAGTTCCAGAACTCCTTTTGGAATGCCCACATCTTTTGTTTGGTTCTTGACCCCAACTGCCAAAGCAGGCCTCGAATCACCTCTTCCTCATAATTTGATGATGGGTGATGCCAGTATGAATTCCAAAGAATATTTTTCATTGGGAAAGAAAATAGCACTCATGGTTGAAATGAGATTCCACAAGTCTGTGAGACAGTTGTTGGAAGAGCAACGCCATACATGTGCAGGGTGTCATCGGAACTTGGACTCTGGAAAGTCTCTAATGCAAGATTTTGTACAAACTTTAGGTTGGGGCAATCCTCGGCTATGTGAATACACAGGTCAGCTATTCTGTGCAACCTGTCATACCAATGACACTGCAGTTCTCCCAGCTAGAGTTCTGCACCATTGGGATTTCTCGTTGTATCCGGTTTCTCAGTTAGCCAAAGCATATCTTGAATCCATACACGATCAGGTAGAGAAATTGAATTTTGAGGTTGCTATGAATTCATTTTTTTCTTCGTTGATGAATAATCTACTATTTTACAGCCAATGCTCTGTGTTAGTGCCGTTAATCCTTTTCTGTTCTCGAAAGTCCCAGCTTTACGCCATGTGATGGATGTCAGAAAGAAGATTCGAGCCATGCTTCCTTACATACGGTGTACCTTCTGGAGTTCAATCAAAAGACGCTTAGGATCTCGCAAGTATCTTCTTGAAAGCAATGATTTCTTTGCTGTTCGGGATCTTGTCGATCTATCGAAGGGAGCATTTTCAGGTAAAATATATTTCTTCTTTCTAACTCCTAATAAATTTCTTTCAAAATCCCTAAACTCTTGAGTTAATTTAACCATTTAAGGTGATATATTCTGAGACTATTATTATTCTTAATATTCCAGCACTGCCTGTTACGGTAGATGCTGTTTCAAGCAAAATTCTTTCCCACATAACACAAGACTGTCTAGAATGCTATGACATTGGCATCCCATGTGCATCAAAAGAAACTTGCCTAAATCCTTCTTCAGCCATACTTCCTTTTCAGGTAATAGCAGATTAGCAGAAATATTTTGTTTTCAATATTTCTACAAATCTAGAAAACAAATGCAAATAATTTATTTATATGCTTAGCAGGAGGCAGAAGGAGTGAAATGTGGATTGTGTAGTTCGATCTTTCACGAACAATGTATCACGAAACATGGAGGTTGTCCATGCACAAGCAAGCCAACCACTTCCTTCTCCTCACAGAAGGATAAAGCGGTAACCCGGGAAGCAACAGCGCAAAAATCTACAATTTACAATGTAGACACTGATCGTAATGGCGTCAAGTTAAATGGAGACATTTTAGACTCACGGATTCAGAAGAACTATGGGTTGGATATGAAGTCATCAGTGGGATTCCTCTCTGATCTTTTATCTAAAGCTAAACCTGAGAAACTGTGGAATTCTATGAACAGCAGAACCAATCCTGTAATTCTCATGAGTTCTTTACCAAGTAACTCACTTTAGTCATGCCTTACATAGTTATATGTTTTTTCTTGTTGATAAAAAAAATTATAAAAAAAACGTTAAGAAGAAAATTGTGATTTTTTTGATGGTTTTCTAATATTATTCTTGTATCAAAGTTTTAAGTTTACAATTGTACATTGACATTTTTAAATGTTAATGTAGATTTGTTTAATTTTGTAAATAGTATATTTTTATTCTTTTCCATTGGAATTTGGAAAGATAGAATACTTATGAAAATAAGATATTTTAATAGAAAATGTTTAAATTTTATCTTAACGTTTTCATTATTTTATTTTTATAAAAAATGAAATTATTATCATTTTTAATAAGTATTTTATTTTATCTTGGTTCTATTTATTTCAAAATGTTAATAATGAATTTAATAATTGAATAGATGAAAAAATCGCAATTTTTTTTATTATAGGTGCCCACTGGGGCTGGATTTTGCCCCGAAAAATCTTTCGCCCGTTTGTTCCCCGGCCTACCATGACCCGTCCGTTCTCACCCTTATTTTCATTTCCCCCTTTTTGTCCCATGTTATTTAGGGTTTTTGAATTTTAAGAAAACGACATCCAGTATCTTTTCAGCAGCTGAATCCTGACCAACGCCGGCAGCTGACGGCCGACATTCGGTGAGGCTCCTCTATTTCTGATTTGTTCGTTGGTTTACTTATACCGTTCAATTTGTTGAGATATGGACCTTCTGTTTTTCATTTTTTAAAGTTATTCTACAATCTTTCTATTTTGATGAACAGATCGTTCACTCGCTTTTACACTCTTCTTCTTCTTGCACACGTTATTTTTTTGTTTTCAATTAACTATCGCGTGTTCTGTTCATGTGAAATGCCTCTGATTTGGGATGCTTAGATTTCGATTCAATTGATTTCCGTATTATTTTTTCAGACTAAACAGTTATGTCAATTGTCAAATATATACATAGTACAACATTGGAACACAACTAGTTTCTGTCTGGACATTAACCAAAATAAAATTACAAGTGATAGGATTGATTTTATTAAAAACGAGTATGCATCGTTAAACTTTTCATTTTTCAATTGATTATAATTTCTATTGTAGTTTATACACTGAATATAAATTATTATTCGATTGTTTATAGTTTGGAAAAATATAACCAACAAATTTTCATTTCAGATGTGTTAACTGCATAGAAAAATAAGAGACAAATAGAAACTAGCTACTCCTAAACCCTCCAACTGCTTCTCAAATTCATGGAATCATCAGAGAAGCAAGAAGAGAATCAAACGAAGGTTACTTCCCCCTTGTTTCCTGATTTGTTTAATTTTATATTTGTTGCCAATAAATAATAATTTAATTCACTTCCTTCATATTTTTTATTCACTTATTCTGATAATAATGTTTCCATTGGCCATTGCTGAGTTTTCAGGAAACAAGAATAGTGAGGAGACTTCCGGGAACAGTGAATTGGGGTACAGCAACTGTGGTTGGTGTGTTTGCTGGTTTGCTCTATGGTGGTAGCAAAGAGGCATCTGCATCTGTTGTGAGTATTTGTTTTTGCTACATTGTAAATGATTTTTTGGCAAATTGCATATAAAGACGATGTCGGGTTTTTTTTCTTCAATTTTTTTTGTAAACATAGAACACTGTTCTTGAGTTTGGAACTCAAGATCATGCTCTACTTCACACTTTCAATTAACAGAAGAATTTTTTTTGATTAATCTCAGCTTTTAGTATAGAGAAAAGAAAAAGAGAGATAGACAAACAAGTCTACACCCAGATCCCTGCAAAAAGATAACAAACATACACAAACAACAAATTTACATGGTTTAGTCAAGCTGCCTATTCCATGGGGGTGTTTTTCCTCATATAGTGAATCTCAGAAAAATCAGAATGTTTTTCAGCAGCTATTACAGGGTCTTAACTTAGTTATATTTATGAAGTTGGTTTACTTAACTTCTAAGATAACCATTTACTTCATTTAAGTCCATCAAGCCAAGTCACACATTAATTATTTAATCTGACTTAAATGAACCTTGAGTACTGAATTATTAATATTCAACACCACTTCCATAAGACCTGACTCAACAATCTTCCAATTGGAGACCATCCTTCAGTTTTTTACATCACACCCCATGCATGTTCATGGAAATTTATTAAGGCCATGCAATGTCTTAGCTATTTTTTTGCAAATAATGTCTTAGCTTTTCGATGCTCACTACTTTGGTATATCGTCTGCATTATCTTCACCAGCAACTTGCTTTAAGATCAGATCAACTTCTTCAAAATGCACTATGATGTGTTTTGATCTTGAATAGATTTTTTTTAGAAACTGGACATGTTTCTTTAGAAATTATATAACCCACATCATTACAAACTAAAACGAATGTTTAAAACAAATACAAGAAACCTTATGTGTTTCCTGTATTTGTTTTAAACATTACATAAGGATGTGAGCATTACATATGATTTTATATCCTATAAGAAGCACAATCTTTCATAGATTGAAATACAAGCTATACGGTCATGGGAGTCAAACCTCTTGAGGCTTCAATCCTTGGCCAGTTAGTCAGGGTCATAGCTGCATAAGAGATAGACGATGTTTTTACATTTACTGTACTTACATTTCCCTATATTATTCTGTAATCTTGGGCTATGTCCAACCTCTTTTTCAGTAATGAAAGTTTTAATTTTGAAAACAAAAAAAAACTTATGTCACACACTGAGTAAATTTAAAGAGGGAAGGTGATCAGTGATGGGGGTGAAATCCGACCAGTACTCCAAGACGCGCATATAGTATTAAATGTGCTAGGAATTCTTCTACTCCAAATGATTTGCCTTTAATGAGTGAGGGGTGCCCTCTATTTATAGGGGTTCTTATGGGGGTAATCTGGTCATTTGGGCAGTAACCGCCTAACTGCCTAACTGATCAGATTGGGTCCTGAGATCGACTTTCTGGGGGTCGACTTTCCTGGTGATTGACTTTATTCAGAAGTCGATCCCAGGGAAGTCGATCCTCAGGAAAGTCGATCTTCCTAGGATTCGACTTGGGACCTCCCCAACCCTAGAATAGATACCTTAACTCATCTCAGGCTATCCGGCTTCTAGTTGCTGGTAGGTTGTGACCGTGTTCGGGATACTGTATCACCAGTACTCCCCCCTCCTCTGCGTATTAGATACTTTGGGATACGTCTTTTAGTACTATGGTCTGTGTGTTGGACCTTGTACTATCAGTATTCCCCCCTCTTTGCGTGCTGGGATGTGAGTTTTTGGTGATTTCCCAGAATGCGAGATCCTCTCTCACCAGTATTCCCCCCCTCTCTACGCCTGCGAGGTTGTATCTATGCTTCCACGGAGGTTGTCACGCGCTTTTGCCAACTATTGCCCGGTTCGTCCTAGCCGAAGCATACTCCTTGCGCACCTGCCTGGCCTGATTTTCCCGCGGAACCCTGCTTGCCCACCTTGACGCCTAGCCTGAGCTATCTTTGAGCACTGTTCGGGTTCT
>LFYR01001847.1:0-24682 GCA_001185155.1 Zostera marina
GCTTTCTTAAAGAATCGGCGCTCAGCAGGCCAGTAGCATCGGCAGGAGCTATAGCAGGAACAACAATCGTGCCATGCGCGCTGAAGGCACGCGAGGTACCAACGGAGCCCGGGACGGCCGCAGGAGCGGTGTCGGGGTAGGCGACTGCAGGGTGGCTCGTAAGAAAATCGGAGCGACGGACCTGGGAGAAGCGACGATGGACGTCGATCAGCACAGCATTGAAACGTTGAGTCTCAGCCACGGCTACGCTATTGGGGACACCAGCGGGCGACAACAGACACATGGCCCAGGCGGCGTGCTGGAGTTGCACTTCGCGGCCGTACTCCTCGAGGTTGTCATGGATGCTTATTGCGAAGGAAGGATGGGATGAGAAGCCGAAGAGGCGTGGAAGCTATTTATAGGAAGGAGAAGTGGGAGCGGCTCGAACCTCGAGGAGCTTTTAAGGCTGGTAAAGGAGGTGGTTGAAGGCAGGACGCGGACGGGCGGCACCTGGGCCCGTCGAGGAAGGGGGGAGTACTGTTGGTACCATGGACCGCGGCCCATGGACCGAACCAGCCTCGGCGGCGGCCCGGACGAACGAATGGGCCCGACGGGCGAGCCCACGAGGCCCAAGGACACCAAGGGAATGCTATAAATACCTACCCTGGTCCAACAGGGGAAGGGATTGAGAATTCTTGGAGGAACACTTGTACTAGGTTGGACGGCGAGCCCACACCGGCGAGCTCACACACCAACAGTAACTAATATTAAGATTGTAGAAATAAAACTAAAATTTTATTGAAAAATGGAATATGACAATGATATAAGTCATGATCGAGACATATATCAATACATATCTTAGAATTAAATCATGTTTTGACAGATCTCATCTTTTTCTTCATCTTGATTAAGAAGTCTCTGGTTAATATCATGTTCATTGCTGGTTTGGTCAATAAATATTTCAGTCTGCTCCTTCTTATGATTCTTCTTCTCCCCACTCCTACCCCATAAAACAAGGTAAAGTCCAATCACAATGATCAAACCACCAATAATCCTGTGGAAAATAAATAAATAAAATAAAATCAGCAAGATTTTTTTGTTATATATTATATCACATGCATGCTTTGATGCTCACCCTCCAGAATACAGTTGGTCCCCAAATAAGAAGAAACCCAGAACAGCAGTAGTAAAAGTTTTAACAGGATCGAAAACTCCAACAAAGAGTGGTCCTCCACCATTAATGCACCATGCTTGAAGTGGATAACATATCCCAGATGCAACAACTCCCTGCATATAAAATTTTGATTAATAAAATATTTTATTCAAAATTCAAATCATGAACAGCTAGATAGATGATTATAGTGTATTACAGTATAGAGCAAAGCCAGAATCTCTCCTTTTGATTTAATCTTCCACATCTCGATATCTCTCTCAGTGAATGCTGAGATAGCAGCTAATTGGATTGATGCAAACAAGCAAGTGTAGGCATTGAGTGTGAGCTTTGCTGGGTACTTCTTTAACAATGGATCTTGAAGTACCAACCAAGTTGACCTTGCAAGACAAGATCCAAACATGAAGATACATCCTAAGATCCATTTGCTAATTACCAAATCTGTTTGTTGCAGTGAAAATGAATTAAGGAGAAGTGCAGGACCCTTGAAAAGAGTTATAACAGTAGCTCCTACTACTGTTATTAATGTTCCAACCAGTTTCCTCCATCCATATCTGTCAGTCAGATTCACCTTCTCGATCCTCAATCCTACTGACATGATGAAAATGATCGCCGGAACGGTGTTAAGTATAGCAGAAGAGAAGGTTGATGATATATAAGACAGACCCAGAAGAAATAACCATTGGTTTAATGTAACCCTACAATCAATAATTAACAATCAACCATGCATCACCAATATGTAAATACTGCGGATTTCAGTGTTTTTTTACGCGTTATTGCTGGTATGATCTCACCCAAAACAAAAAATATAAATACTGATCAATGAATGATGATTGGAATTGAAACTTACCCAATCAGCGCGATAAGAATGAATTGGAGCAGTAATGAGAGTGTCAGAGGTGGTCTGTCATTCCTGTAAGTGATTCGGTGATTGATGGAATATTATAAATCTGCAATGTGTAATTAATCATATGCATTGATTAAACTTACTTTTCAAGAAAATATGCAAAGGGTGCCAAGAATAAGAAACCAATTATGTTCCTGTAAGTTGAGAACACAAGTTTGCTCAAACCCATGTTCAGAGAGAGAGCACACACCACAGTTAAACCTGCAAGAAAAAGCTGGAGAACCAGCACTCCCAAAAGAAGCTTCATCACTCTAGTTTGAGTTCTCTAGATGCTAACTACCTCCTCTTCTCCTCTACCTCTTTTCATTTAAGCTATCTTTGCTGCAAAATTGCTCAATTACTGAACTGCAAACTGCATGATACTATCTTCACCGGCTCCATCGCAATAAATTAAAAGGCTAGAAAAAAATCTTATCTTCTTAATGTCTGGGCTTCTGCTCCACCCCATGTTCCTTGCCTTCAATAATTGCCACTATATGTTGGTGAAAATAGTAGACCCCAAGGTCAATTTCCTTCACCAATCACCTTAAAACCGTGATTGGGACCGAAATTGTGCCAAATTTTTTTTCCTACCCTGTGCCCAGTTGCACTGATAATTTTTCGGGGCGGGTTGGGGCCAAAAAAGATAGGAAATTCTTCTTTTTGCGGTGGCACCCCGTCCCACCCGTCATATTTTCCAGAGCGGGTCTCGAGGCAAGACTGCCCCATCTCGGTTTTACCCCGGTTTTCATAAACCAGGGTGGGGCACGGGGGTATTACCGCCCGTTATCCGTCACGTTCTCACCCCTACTTAATACAGTTAATAGTGAATGGTATATTATTGTATATAATATATTAATACAATACACAAGTTTTCAGACGAGCATGTTCTTTTTAAGCACAAATTTTAAAGACTAAGAATACAAGGAAATAAGATAAATGTCACCCATAAAGGCATGTGTGTAAAGAATACAAAAGATAAGGAAGGAATGCAAAATCACCCATCAGGTGATATACCAAAACCACATAATATATATAATGAAAATTATAAGATCGAGAGATGATTTAGAATCAATCGTGTTTGATATTGGGCAAATGTCTTGATACTTATACACAATGAACAAGATTGGAAATATAAACAAGATTGGAAATATAAACAAGATTGGAAATATAAACAAAATAGGAAATATGAACAAGATAGGAAATATGAACAAGATAGGAAATGTATCCTTCTCCTAATCCCAGTATCAATCATATATTCTTCCTGGATGTATGGGATCTTTGCCAACAAGCTTTATCCTTAATGTATGGGATCCTAGTATCAATCATATATTCTTCCTGAATATATGAGATCTTTGTCAACAAGCGTTATCCTTAACACGCCCCCTCAATCTTGTGAGATTGCTCCAACAAGATTAGATTTAAGCTCTAAAAACGGTTCTGGTCTTAAGGGCTTAGTAAGTATATCTGCCTTTTGTTTCGAATTCGCAATGTGACACACAACTAGGGTTTGATTTTCCACTCGCTTACGAATGAAATGTAAATCAATAGCCATGTGTTTGATTTTCGTGTTGAACACGGGGTTTATCTTGATGGTTGTGGCGCTTTGATTATCGCAGTAGATTTTCATTGGCACATTCACTTGTACCCCAAGTTCCTCAAGTAATGAATTGAGCCATTCCAACTCGCTCACAGTCGCAGCAGTGCTCTTGAATTCCGCCTCCGTGCTAGACCTTGCGAAGGTCGGATGTTTTTTTGAGTACCATGCGACAAGAGTACCTCCAGCGTATATTAGAATTCCTGAATGGCTCTTGCGGTTTGAAGTATCTTCTGTTGGTTATTTGTACACTATGCTTTAAGCATATTAGTATATTCTTTATTATTGTAACGTACTAACCTCCCACTACATTAGTTATGGGGTGGTTACACTCAAGTGTATATATATTCATAAATAAGGAGCATAATAACCATCTCAGTTATTTGTCAAAACCACCATTGTTGATCTTCCTTCCATCCTTCATTATGGCCGAAACTAGCCAATCCTCCCCCTCCATGTTTTCATCGTCCACTACGAATGCTAGTCCGATCTTTAATATCTTCCCCCAGTCCGCGTCATAATACCCGATCGGATCCATGCTTTTCACTTTTTGTAGGAAAATTCAGAAATTATGTGTTCCTGAGAGGTAGCGCAAAATCTTTTTGAGTGTGATCCAATGAATCGGTCTGGGAGATGTCATATACTACGAAAGTTTATTAACCGAATAACTGATGTCGGGTCTAGTCAGAAAGAGGTACTGAAGCGAACCAAGGATGCGTCGAAATTCTTTCTCTTCCTTGATGGGTTCTTCTTCAGATACCAATGATTCATTTGCAGTCATTGGTGTTGATGACGGCTTAAGGTTCTCCATCCAACAACTCTGTAGGAGATCTACGAGTTATTGCTGCTGATTTAGATGTAGCCCACCATATTTTGTGTATTTGATCTGAATAACAAGAAAGAATTTTAATTCTCCCAGATTACATATTGAAAATTCTTTGGCCAAACATACGATAATCCTTTAAACTTCTTCTTCATTTGATCCGCAAATCACTATTTCATCGACATAGACAAATAGGAAGACTGTGAATTCCTTATTGAGTATGAATAATGATGGATCCAAAATACTTCCCAAAAACTCAATAGATTTGAGAAAATCTCTTAGTCGCTTGAACCACATCCGTGGTGACTGCTTGAGACCATATAGATCTCGATTAAGTAGGCATACATGATCGGGCTTGTCGTGATCATTGAACCCCGCCGACTGAGACATAATAATGTGTTTGGTGAGATTCCCATACATGAACGCATTATTTATATCAATTTGATTTAGCCACCACCCCCTTGAAATGGCGATGGTGAGCACTACTCTAATCGAGACCGTCTTGATCACAGGGCTGTATAGTCCGTCCCCTATTGTTGTCTCATGCCGTTAGCGACCAGTTGAGTGTTCAATCTTTCCACCGATCCATCGTCTCTTTGTTTAACTTTGAAGATCCATTTGCAGTTAATGGCGTGGTTTGAATCTTCGCGAGGCACGAGAGACCAAGTGTTGTTCCTTTAGATTGAGTGCAACAAACACTTCACACATCGCCTCTTTCCACTTGGGAAGCGTAAGAGCAACTTTGACCGATTTGGGAACCATAATATCTGAAGCCGCAATTGACAATGCATATTTAGGATTGGGTTTCGGTATCCTTTCCGATTTCTTTTTCCTAATCGGAGATACGACTTCATTTTCGCCTTCATTATCTGAAGAATTTGAAGAAGGAGTGTAGTCAGGATCAGAAGTGTTACAAATGACCTTACTTGTCTGCGACGGTAGAGACGACGATGGCCTGAGATCAGGATTCGGTAAATGTTCACTATCAGGCGCGAGTGAGGATATCTCATCGCTACCGATTAAATCTGTAATCGGGTCTGGAACTAGTGAAATTTTCCCAATTCCGTAATTATTTCCCGAAACAATTTCACCTATAGCTAGAACTTCTATCCTTGTTGTCCTGAGATTCTCCACCGGTACATCGACAGTTTCCTACGTCGCTTCTTTAGGGTTCGAAAAACATTGATTTAGAGAGAAATCCGTCTTACAGAAATGCACGTCTCTAGAAGTGAACATTGTGCGAGAGATGGGATCATAGCATAAATACCCATATTGATTCTCCGAGTACCCAAAAAATACGCATTCAACAGATTTGTCTGCCAGTTTGTCCTCACGATACGGGCAAAGATTAGGATAGGCATATGATACGAGATAATTTGGAATCAATATTCGTGTTTGATATTGGGCAAACGTCTTGATACATACTTATACACAATGAACAAGATAGGAAATGTATATCCTTCCTCTAATCCCGGTATCAATCATATATTCTTCTACATCCAAGAAGAATATATAATGTATATCCTTCCTCTAATCCCGGTATCAATCATATATTCTTCTTGGATGTATAAGATCTTTGCCAGCAAACGTTATCCTTAATGTATGGGATCCCGGTATCAATCATATATTCTTCCTGGATATATGGAATCTTTGTCAACAAGCGTTATCCTCAACAAAAATTACATACACAACGAGACTAAAACCTTAGACCCTCAATAACCTTAATAATTATTGTGATCAGTTGATCTAATCTCCTCTGTGTGTGGTTTTTTTCTAAATCTCTAAAAAAAAGGTAGAACCAACTCTATAGATCATTATGGAATAGAATAAAATATTACACAATCTGTGTACTCTATTACAGAATACAACAACTCTCTACATAATGTTAATAAAATATTTGTATCAAATCATGAGAACTTTAAGTATTTTAATTATAACTTGCGCCAACAGATCTTCTTTTATATCTTTCTGTTTTTTTCTATGCTTTTTTTCTGGACTCTTACTGGTTGCTGTTTTTTAATTATGCAGGAAAAGGGATAAGATACGATGCAGAAGCTATCGTGCTATCAATAGGAGAAAGTCGAAAATATTCTAAGCTCATGCATCGAGAGTCTGTATTCACCGAGTAACAAGCAATAAGAAAGAGACATCAAGTGAAATTAAAATTAACCGATGCAATGCTTTTTCACGGGGTCGACGAAAGTCTCCAGTGAGATACACTATCGTGTGGGAATGGAGATGGAATGGTAAATATTACGGATGCAGAACAAACAAATTTATTCACAAACAAGTTAAGTTAGATTAATTATTTGCTGTTTGGGTATCTGTAAAAAATTTATTCTTCAACAATGGGTCATAAAAGACCAATCAATTTGACCTTAAACTTGATCTAAACATGAAGATGCATCTCCAGATCCATTTGCTTATCTCCTATGGTAGGTAGAGTGATGGTAACTTTTTTTTTTAATAAGTTGTTTTATATATTAAAAATTTAAGGTCTACAGAAATTCAACACACAAAAACAATTGATTTAAATATAATCATACTTACTTTCTACTTACTCTCTATCAAAGGAGACGAGTTTGCCCCGCAGTTAATCAATTTTAACTTCCTTCTTTCATCCTGTTGTGGATCAGCAACTGAAGAGCATCACATTGATGTAATGCCCTCTCTTCCGCATTCCTCTTGTGTGGCTTTTTGAATTTGTTTTCCTTGAAAGCGATTTCCGTCGATCTGATGCATTTCCTTATGATCATTTCCTGCGAGGTTGAGATTCTTCCATGGTGACGTTGGTTTCGCTCCTTTTATATGTGGAACAGTATGAAACCAAACATTGTCCAATGCAATCCCCAACACTTTGATCCAGGAGTGATTTTATCAATTTCACGAGCAATGATTTCAAAATCCCCAATGTTTTGTGTATTTACCAACCCACCCGCTGCATCAAAGCCCTTCTTTAGCATCCACTTCGCGAACCTGCATTTGAAAAAAACATGAGATATTGTCTCAGGTTCTTCACCACATAATACACAATCTTCTGCCACATTCAATTTTTTATGTCTCAGTCTTATCCCTTGTTGCTATGTTGCCCCTCTGTATTCTCCACATGTTCAAGGAGATTTTGTGTACACCTGATGACCATATACCTATCGTTAGATCATCCTTCGGGGTTGTCTTCCTCAGCGTATCCACTGCAATTGCTAATGATTGTCGACTACCATTCCCCTTCCACTGAATTGTTCGGTTTGGTGTACAATCTATACATTTGTTTATGTTTTCACGTTGTCGCAAGACCTCCCTCCACATGGCCGAATCATTATAGCATCTCGATAGGAGAATCTGAATCGGGATAATTTTTTATAAAAACCTTAAAATAAAATTATAAAAGTATAAAACCACCTTTAATAAAGTTAATTAATAGTCAATTAATCATCCTAAAATCTGAATATCCGGAAGTCAATTTATATTTATTCGGATATCCGAATTCAAAATTATCAACCGAATTCGAATTTTAACGGCGGATATTGCAGATATCTGAATCCGTCCAGATAATTTTCAGATATCATTTTTGGTATCCGATCCGAATCCGAAAATCCGAATTCGAATAAACATATTCGAATTTGAAAATAGATACGAATACAAATTTCGGTATATACAAGTTTCGGTATACAAGTCCGGAGTTAATTTTAGTCTCGTTAAATATTTTGGAACCGAAGGTCCAGGTCCGGACCCGATCATTAACCAGTTCGAATTCTGCACCCTAGTACTAAGTGACATGCATGTAGGTAGGTATTAAAAGTTTGTAATACAATTATTTTAATTATTTACATTACTCAATTAGTCAATTAATTTACTGAACTACCGATGCTATTTGAACTACCACGCCCAACAAATCAATTTTCCAACTTCAAAAAAAACATGTTAGAAACGTTTGTACTAACAGTGTACAACAACTGACTGAAATCGGACGGACAACGACATCTAGCACAAATAGCGCAATTTATATTCGACACACCTGATGTATGCCGTATAATTATTATCTTAACAAATCTCCTCATCTTCATTCAGAAGTCTCTGGTTAATATCATGTTCTTGATGATTAGATATTTCAGTTTGTTCTTGATGATTATTCTCCCCACTTCTACCCCATAGCACCAGGTAAAGTCCAATTACAATGATCAAACCGCCAATAATCCTGTGAAAATTCAACAAAATTAACTAAAATCACTTCCTTGTTTCCTGTTATATATATTTTTTAATCAACTTACCCTCCAGAATATAGTTGGTCCCCAAGTAAGAAGAAACCCAAAACAGCAGTAGCTATGGTTTTGACCGGATCGAAAATCCCGACAAAGAGTGGTCCTCCGTTATTAATGCACCATGCTTGAAGAGGAAAACTCATCCCTGATACAATAACTCCCTGTATGATGTATAAAATCATGAACGTATATGATCGATCTCTATTATTATAACGATCGTCACCGTCATATATATTGGAAGCTCACATTATAGAGCAAAGCTAACAACACTCCTCTTGATTCAATCTTCCACATCTCGACGTCTCTCTCAGTGATTGCCGAGATGGCAGCCAATTGGAGTGATCCGAATAAGCAAGTGTAGGTAGTGAGTGTGAGCTTTGCTGGGTACTTCTTTAAAAGTGGATCTTGAAGTACCAACCAACTTGATCTTGCTAAACAAGCCCCAAACATGAAGATGCATCCTAAAGTCCATTTGCTTATTACATCTGTTTGTTGTAGTGATGATGAATTGAGGAGAAGTACAGGACCTTTGAAAAGAGTTATGACAATAGCTCCTACTATTGTTGTTAAGGTTCCAACCAGTTTCCCCCATCCATATCTTTCAGTCAGACTCACCTTCTCGATCCTCAATCCCACTGACATGATGAAAATCATCGCCGGAACGGTGTTGAGGATGGCAGAAGAGAAGGTTGATGATAAGTAAGACAACCCCAGAAGAAATAACCATTGGTTCAATGTAATCCTACAATCAATCAACCATCAACCATGCATCAACAATGGTTTAAATTAATGGTTCTGACGAAATTCAGTGCTTTAGCGATGGTATGATCGTATCCAAAACAAAAAAAATATAAATAATGAATGAATTAATGGTGATTGGAATTGAAACTTACCCAATCAGCGCGATAAGAAAGAATTGGAGCAGCAATGAGAGTGTTAGAGGTGGTCTTTCTTTCCTGTTAGTGATTAGTAGTGGTTATTGATCTATCGATCATTTAGACATTAATCATTGATGAATTAAAAAAAAATGCATATAGTGAAACTTAACCTACTTTTCGAGAAAATATGCAAAAGGTGCCA
This sequence comes from Zostera marina, assembly GCA_001185155.1. Taxonomy (NCBI): domain Eukaryota; kingdom Viridiplantae; phylum Streptophyta; class Magnoliopsida; order Alismatales; family Zosteraceae; genus Zostera; species Zostera marina. Next base: position 9,796 of record LFYR01001847.1, read on the forward strand.
AGAATAAGAAACCAATGAAGTTCCTGTAAGTTGAGAACACAAGTTTGCTTACATCCGTCTTCAGTGAGAGAGCAGATACCACAGACATTCCTGCAGCACAAATTTGGAGAACCAAAACTCCCAAAAGAAGCTTCATCGTTCTTCCCGCTAGTTATCCTCGATCTCCGGCCTCTTCAGATCTCCTCTCTTTTAACTGTAAGTTTTGCAAATTAATTGCTCTCCGCCTATATTAAATTCCCAACTACATGGTAGAGGACACTCTCCATTTGAATAGATCCATATAAGCAAGTCAGTGAGTCTGAAAATATATCATGTTAAAATATATGCAACTGGCTTGAAGATAAAAATATATCTCAGATACAACAACTCTCTATATGATCATGGTAATAAAATATATGCAACTGGCTTGAAGATAAAAATATATCTCAGATACAACAACTCTCTATATGATCATGGTAATAAAATATATTGTATGAAATCATGAAAACTTCCACCAACGAATCTCCTTTTGATTTAATCTCCCACATCTCTTCTAGTGATTCCAGATTTGTCGGCCAATTTGACAGATCCAAGTAAGCAAATGCAGACATTGAATGTGAGCTTTTCTTGGTACTTGTTCAACAGTAGATCATAAAAGACCAATCAACTTGATCTAAACATGAAGATGCATCTCCAGACTCCAGATCAATTTTCTTATCTCATATGGTAGGTAGGTAGAGTGATGGTGACTGACTTAATGTCAGCAGGGATAACAATCTATATGTTTTCCTTTATCTATAGTTAATTAGCAGTGACAAACTTGATATTTGTTGATTGAATTTTGACTCTGTGAGATTGCAATATTATTCTCTAAGATTAATAGTAGTTAAACATAATGATTAAGACCTTTAACACTTAATAAATAGGGTCAGTTTCAAGTGAGATTCACTATAAATATCTTTTGAGAATCCATAGACTAGGCATTTCCCGATGCCTGGCACTAGGAATGGGCATGTTTCGGGTTTGGTTCAGGTTTATTCTCACCGGAACCTGAGTTTTGAAATCGAGTTTGTATCAAAATCCGAAAACGTCTAAAATTATAGAACCTGAACCCGATTTGGAAGTTAGGTTTGGTCGGGTTCAATCGGACTTCGAGTCTAATAATTTTTTGAAAAGAAATGCATAAAAAATCCTGTTATTTAAATAATTTAATCAAATAATTTTGAAAACCTTAAATAAGATAAAATATCAAATAATTTTTAAATAATTTTTTAATGAAAGACTCAAATGTGAAAATGAATCCGACAACGACAACAGCGAGGAGATGGAAGATGAAAATGGAAAAGGAAAGAAAAATGATAATAATATTAAATGTCTATATTAAATTTTTATAAAATATTTTATATAAAATGAAATTTTCTTTATATTAATTATTTATATTTTAAGATTTTTTATAAATTTCTTCGGATTTCGGGTGAGTCGAGTTTGGTTGAGGTCTTACCCGAATCCGACTCAAAAAAATCATGTAAAAAAAACTCGAATTCGTATCTTTCATATCTGGTTTTATGATCGACAATATCTACCTAACACTTTATGCGATACAACGAATTCTCGTTATTATATTATATAATGTTATAATTACATAATATTTTATTTAAAAACAGGTGGTTTTGTGTTGCCTTGATATTATGAGTCGAGCGAATGACTCGTCTTTTCCTCACCCCTACTTTTTACTGGTCCCCTCATTAAAGATCAAAGTCTATTTTATAATATTAATAATTTAACATATATACTAGTAGGGATGCAAAAAAAAAAATTGATATTCGACAAACTGTTTGATTCGATCCGGGTTCGATCCGGTTATTAAACGAACCAAACCTAAATCTTATGAAGCGATCAACATTCCTACACTCCAAATCCAATCAGCATTTAAAGAAAAACTGATCAAAGATCAAACCATCGAAGAACAACCATAAGAGATTTCAGTCAATAACGTCATCCGAAGGAGCAACCGTCGGAAGGATTCTGTTGGTATCAGGGACCGTCCAAACGGCCTCCTGACCAAACAGGTCCATCAAGGCCCAGTAAGCCCAAGGGTTTAGGCTATAAATACCTCCCCTGGTTCAACAGGGAAGGGGATCGATTATTATAGTAAACACAATATTAGAGAGTTGTGTGTGTAAGCACCCTAGCGCGAGCCCACACACCATCAGATTCAAATCAACAAAACGACTACATATATTATTAGAAAAATATATCTTTAATTATCTCATGTATACGATGTTGGATTGATAAGATTCATCATCGTTGAAAGGAGGAATGGAGATGAGCTTGTGAGTCATGTAGACGATGGATGTAAGGAAAAAATAGAAAATAAGTTTTGGGAAATCAAAAGCTTGGTGATGTCTCTTTATTAAGTGTATATTTATACGGTAATTTTCAGGTACGCCGTACGTCGGTGTACCAAAATACGTCGTTCGCATCATGTCCTTTAATTTTTAATCAAATATAGCTACAATAATGTACTGCATAAAACATTAACACATTTACGATAAAAAAAATGTACAACAAAAGACACTAACTCATGTACGACGAAATGTCGGCCAAATAGTCAGAATTTTTTGGCGCATTAAAATTCGCACACAAGAAACTTACCCTATATTTATATACACTTAGAGTAACAATCCACTTATATTGTAGTGGAGATTGTTACCATAATATTGGAATAATAGAATATAAGTGATGAGGGTGGAACCTGACCAATGTTCGGCGTCGCTTCGAACAAGCGCCAGATGGGGAACTTTGCGGGGAAATCAGGCCGGGACTCAGTTGCTCAAAGCTCAGCTTCGTTGGGACTTCTCCACTCTCAATGATTTGCCCAAATGAGTGAGAGGTGCCTCATATTTATAGGACTTTTTATGGGGGGCAATCTGATCATTTGGGCCATAACCACCTAACTGACCAGATCTGGTCCCTAATCGACTTTTCCGGGATCGACTTTCTTAAGGTCCGACTTTTCTAGAGTCTGACTTCCTGAGAAAGTCGAGTTCTAGGAAAGTCGACCTCTGAGGAAGTCGATCTTCCCAGGTGTTGACTTGGGACCTCCCCAAACCTGGAATAGGTGTTTCAGCTCATCTTGGGTTATCCGAACCTCTAGTTGCTGGTGCGTTGTGACCAAGTTCGGGATATTGTATCACCAATAAGTATTATACAGTTTGATAATTATAATATTTGTATTCCAATACCTCCCCTCAAGATGGCGTGGATTGATCAACAACGCCGAGCTTAGATTTTATCTCGAGAAATCGTGATGAGGGCAATGGTTTTGTAAAACCATCCGCGATTTGATCTCTCGTTAATATATGTGTTACCTGTATTGTTCCATCTTGAACTAATTCTCATACAAAATTGAAATTGAGTGTCATATATTTCATCCTGGAGTGAAACACTGGATTATGTATCAGATATTTTGCGCCTAGATTATATGTCCATAGTTGTGAGCAGGTAACCTGTATTACTCAAAGTTCTTTTAATAAATTTTGTATCCATACAATTTCCGAGGAAACATCAGCCAGAATACGAAACTCGGCTTCTGTAGACGATCGTGCAACTGTAGGTTGTTTTTTGGCTGATCATGACTCTAAACTTTTCCCGATAAATATTTCAAAACCTCTCGTACTTCATCGATCGTCTTGACATCTTACCTAATATGTATCGATTCTGTATAACCATGATGGAGTGAACAAAATTCCATGATTGCTAGTACCTTGTAAATATCTCAACGCCTGTTTCGTTTCTGTCCAATGTAGTGTGGTGGGGTTTGGGAGATACTGATACAATTTGTTTATCACAAACGATATATCTGATCGAGTGTTTACAAGATACAAACAACTTATCTTCGAATGGTACTCCGTCAGTTGAATTTAACTTCATAGACGTTGACATAGGTGTGGGTGCAGACTTGACCTTGTCCATTTTTGTTCGACCCAATAAGTCACACGTGTACCGATGCTTAGAGAGGACATACCCCCCAGTTGTACAAATCAGTATTTGTATACAAAATTCAGTTTATATACTTTATTCAGTTTATACAAAATTCAGTTGTATACCACATAACTTATCAAAAAATATTATCTTTAAGATACTCAAGAAAATAGATATATATTATTTTAACAGATCTCCTCATTTTCATTCAGAAGTCTCTGGTTAATATCATGTTCTTGGCTGGTCTGATCATTAGATATTTCATTTTGATTATTCTCCCCACTTCTACCTCATAGCACCATGTAAAGTCCAATCACAATGATCAAACCGCCAATAATCCTGTGAAAATTTAACTCAATTAACTAAAATCACTTCCTTGTTTCCTGTTATATATAATTTTTAATCAGCTTACCCTCCAGAATATAGTTTGTCCCCAAGTAAAAAGAAACCCAAAACAGCAGTTGCCATGGTTTTGACCGGATCGAAAATCCCGACAAAGAATGGTCCTCCGCCATTAATGCACCATGCTTGAAGAGGAAAACACATCCCTGATACAATAACTCCCTACATATTATATAAAATCATGAACATGATTGATCTCTATTATTATAACGATCGTCGCCGTCATATATATTGGAAGCTCACATTATAGAGCAAAGCTAACAACACTCCTCTTGATTCAAACTTCCACATCTCGACGTCTCTCTCAGTGATTGCCGAGATGGCCGCCAATTGGATTGATCCGAATAAGCAAGTGTAGGAAGTGAGTGTGAGCTTTGCTGGGTACTTCTTTAAAAGTGGATCTTGAAGTACCAACCAACTTGATCTTGCTAGACAAGCCCCAAACATGAAGGTGCATCCTAAAGTCCATTTGCTTATCATATCTTTTTGTGGCAGTGATGATGAATTGAGGAGAAGTACAGGACCTTTGAAAAGAGTTATGACAATAGATCCTGCCATTGTTGTTAAGGTTCCAACCAGTTTCCCCCATCCATATCTGTCAGTCAGACTCACCTTCTCGATCCTCAATCCCACTGACATGATGAAAATCATCGCCGGAGCGGTGTTGAGGATGGCAGAAGAGAAGGTTGATGATATATAAGACAGTCCCAGAAGAAATAACCATTTGTTCAATGTAATCCTACAATCAATCAACCATCAATCATGCATCAACAATGCGTTTAAATTAATACTGCGGGGTTCTGACGAAATTCAGTGCTTTAGTGATGGTATGATCGTATCCAAAACAAAAAAAATATAAATACTGAATGAATGGTGATTGGAATTGAAACTTACCCAATCAGCGCGATAAGAAAGAATTGGAGCAGCAATGAGTGTTAGAGGTGGTCTTTCTTCCATGTTAGTGATTAGTAGTGGTTAGTGATTAGTAGTGGTTATTGATCGATCGATCATTTGAAATTAATCAATGATGAATTAAAGAAAATCTGCATATAGTGAAACTTAGCCTACTTTTCGAGAAAATATGTAAAGGGTGCCAAGAATAAGAAACCAATGGAGTTCTTGTAAGTTGAGAATACAAGTTTGCTTACATCTGTCTTCAGAGAGAGAGAGCTGACACCACAGACATTCCTGCAGCACAAATTTGAAGAACCAAAACTCCCAAAAGAAGCTTCTTCATCGATCTTTCGGCAAGTTATCCTCGATGTCCTCTTCCTGTGATTAGCAAGTCATCTACGTATGCTAGTATAAATATCTTGCTTGTTTCATTTATTTTCATGAATAGTACATAGTCTGACTTGGTTTGTTTAAATCCCACTTGTAATGCCACTTGTAATATCACTTGCTATTTTAATTTAATAGATATATCATAGATATATTTACACATAAAAAAAACTAAGATTTAAACAGACCAAGTCAGACTATGTACTATTCATGAAAATAAATGAAACAAACAAGATATTTATACTAGCATACATAGATGACTTGCTAATCACAGAAAATAATCTAAAAGAAATAATACAACTAAAGAAAGAATTAACTAGCAATTTTTTTTACCATAAAAAACTTAGGAAAATTAAAATATTTTCTAGGATTAGAATTCACAACAAAACAATGATTATATATGAGTCAAAGAAAATATGCAACTGAAATCTAGAACAACCTAATTATGTACATGCAAAACCAGGAGAGTATCCATTATATACTAGTTCTAGTCATAATTCCAAACAGAATCAAAAGGAAGAAATTCTTGAAGATCCTACTGTATACAGGAAAATAGTTGGAAAACTCGTATATTTAACAGTCACAAGACCAGATATCATGCATGCAGTTAACTGTCTAAGTCAACATATGGCAAGGCCTACAAATGAAGATACAAGAAAAGTCAACAAAGTACTGAGATACATAAAAAGCTCACCGGGTCGTGGACTCTTCTTTTCATCAGTATCGCACACCTCCTGGATCAAGGCTTTTTCATACTCAGATTGGGCTGCTTGTCCAACCACGCGAAGATCGACGACAGGGTTCGCCATATTCCTTAATGAAAACCTGATTTCATGGCAAACCAAAAAGTAACACAGGATTGCAAGATCATCAACAGAAGCAGAATACCGAGCTCTAGCATACACGACTTGTGAAATAACATGGCTACGACATCTACTAGAAGAACTAAAAATAAATGTACCTGCAACAACGACACTCTTAACAGATAGCTCCTCAGCTGCTGCAATCACAAACAACCTAGTTCTTCATCAAAGAACAAAACATATAGAGATTGACATACACACAATAAGAGATAAGGTGTTTATAAAGGAGATAAAAATAAACAAGGTAAATACGAAAGAAAATGTTGCAGACATATTTACCAAAGAGGTCACCGACACACTCTTCAGAACTCTTCGTGACAAACTCAGAATAGAAGATCTGCATGCAAGCGCAAAAGATTAAAGAAGGAAATAGAAGTAGAATGAGAAGCTAACTACTATCAGCGGAGTCACCTTTCTGAATCCGATGATCGTTTTCCAAGCTTCCCACTTTTTTTTCAACTTTTCGCGCAAGAATAGAGAAACCCCTAGTTACGAACAAGAAGCCAAAGTCACAATACAAATATTCTCTTTTTATACAAACAGTTGGGCCTACCTTCAATCCAAAATTTAAGATCTCCAAACCAAAGTTTTGTAAATCAATTGCTCCCCGTCAATTAAATTCCAACTACATCGTCAGTGAGTGTGAGGTTTGCTAGGTACTTCTTCGACAGTGGGTCATGGCAGACCAATCAAACATGACGATGCGATCTCTATTTGTTTATCAAATTATTAGGTAGATTGATGGTGGTGATTTAATAAATATTTGTCTCATTGGAATTAAAAAATGTTATCTTTAAAATATTTAAGAAACTATAGTAAGATTGTTTTGAATGGTTAATTTCTAGTAGAGGTGAGCTTGGGTCGGGTCAAATACGAGCCCGACCTGAACATATTTATTCTAAAAGGATCATATCCGGTTGCAACACACGGTTTATTTATTTGTCTATGTTGATGACATCGTCATTAATTTCTGGATCAAATGACGATATTGTTGAAACAATCATCGTGAAGCTAAGTAATGAATTTTGATTTACGCTGCTTGGCGAATCTATCTTTCTTTCTTGGACTTCAGGTAACATCGGTTGGTCTTGGGTTGCATTTGAATCAGGCTCAATATCTCAGCAACTTGCTCAAGAGTTGTGATCTGGTAAACTTGAAGCCTTCTATCACGCCTATGGTCAAGAATCAAGATCTTCACTCAGTAGAAGAACCCATCAAAGAGGAAAAAGAATATCTACGAATTATCGGATCATTATAATATCTGATACTAGCTCGTCCGGACATTCAATTTGCGTTCAATAAGTTATCACAATTTATGTCGACTCCAAAACCTCTTCATTGGGTTGCAATGAAGAAGATGTTGCAGTATCTCTCTAGGACACAACAGCTTGGAATTCTACTTACAAATGTATCACATTTTTTTCTTTCTAGTTTTTGTGATGCCGATTGGGGGGGGGGTGATACTATTGATTGCAAGAGTCAGAGAGGGTACTTGATCTATCTTGGTGAGTCGTTAGTTGCGTGGAGCTCTCGGAAACAGGATATCGTCGCTCATTCAAGCACATAATCTGAATATAGGACTATTTCTACCACTATCACGGAATTGGAGTGGATGAAGAACCTGTTGAAGGAGTTAGGGGTTGACACTAAAGGTCCAATGCAACTCAAATCTGACAATTTGGGGGCTACGTTTCTCGCGTCTAATTCAGCTTATCATACAAGATTAAAGCATGTTGCAGTAGATCTTAAATATGTCAGAGAACGAGTTGAAGCAGGGTCTGTTAATGTTACTCATGTTCCTGGGAGGCTACAACAAGCAGATGTGCTAACAAAGGCTTTGGATCCTAAATCGTTTGCTGAGCAAAGATCCAATCTTGTGAGTAAACGATCCCAAGATTGAGGGGGTGTATTATCTTAAACGATTTGCTGTCAATTACATAGCAGCTATTACACGTTACATATCAATAAAATCCTAACCCTATTGTAATTTAGGTCAAGATTTTATTGACCGTCCTTTTTTGTATATAGTAACTCCAACGTTACATTTGTATAGTTTAAATAGCAATGTATGCATGAATAAAACTCACATTCATTTTCCTGAAAATACATCTTTCATAAAATATAATAAAACTAGATATATATCATTTTAACAGATCTCCTCATCTTCATTCAGAAGTCTCTGGTTAATATCATGTTCTTGGCTGGTCTGATCATTAGATATTTCAGTTTGATTATTCTCCCCACTTCTACCCCATAGCACCATGTAAAGTCCAATCACAATGATCAAACCGCCAATAATCCTGTGAAAATTTAACTCAATTAACTAAAATCACTTCCTTGTTTCCTGTTATATATAATTTTTAATCAGCTTACCCTCCAGAATATAGTTTGTCCCCAAGTAAAAAGAAACCCAAAACAGCAGTTGCCATGGTTTTGACCGGATCGAAAATCCCGACAAAGAATGGTCCTCCGCCATTAATGCACCATGCTTGAAGAGGAAAACACATCCCTGATACAATAACTCCCTACATATTGTATAAAATCATGAACATGATCGATCTCTATTATTATAACGATCGTCACCGTTATATATATTGGAAGCTCACATTATAGAGCAAAGCTAACAACACTCCTCTTGATTCAATCTTCCACATCTCGACGTCTCTCTCAGTGATTGCCGAGATGGCCGCCAATTGGATTTATCCGAATAAGCAAGTGTAGGCAGTGAGTGTGAGCTTTGCTGGGTACTTCTTTAAAAGTGGATCTTGAAGTACCAACCAACTTGATCTTGCTAGACAAGCCCCAAACATGAAGATGCATCCTAAAGTCCATTTGCTTATCATATCTATTTGTGGCAGTGATGATGAATTGAGGAGAAGTACAGGACCTTTGAAAAGAGTTATGACAATAGCTCCTGCCATTGTTGTTAAGGTTCCAACCAGTTTCCCCCATCCATATCTGTCAGTCAGACTCACCTTCTCGATCCTCAATCCCACTGACATGATGAAAATCATCGCCGGAACGGTGTTGAGGATGGCAGAAGAGAAGGTTGATGATAGGTAAGACAACCCCAGAAGAAATAACCATTGGTTCAATGTAATCCTATACAATCAATCAACCATCAACCAACAATCATGTATCACCAATGTATAGTATCCAGTGCTGGTATAATCGTACCCAAAACAAAAAATAAATAAATACTGAATGAATGAATGAATTTATTGGAGCTTACCCAATCAGCGCGATAAGAAAGAATTGGAGCAGCAATGAGAGTGTTAGAGGTGGTCTTTCTTTCCTGTTAGTAATTAAGTAGGCAATTAGTAGTAGTTATCGATTGATCGATCAGTCGAATTTAATCACCGACGAATCAAAGAAAATCAGCATATAATAAAACTTAACCTACTTTTCGAGAAAATATGCAAAGGGTGCCAAGAATAAGAAACCAATGAAATTTCTGTATGTTGTGAACACAAGTTTGCTTACACCCATCTTCAGAGAGAGAGCAGACACGACAGACATTCCTGCAACACAAATTTGGAGAACCAAAACTCCCAAAAGAAGCTTCATCAATCTTCCCTCTAGTTATCCTCGATGTCCTCTTCAGATCTCCTCTCTTTTCACTTAAAGTTTTGCAAAGCAATTGCTCCCCTTCAATTAAATACCCAACTACATCGTCAGTGAGTGTGAGGTTTGCTAGGTACTTCTCCGACAGTGGGTCATGGCAGACCAATGAAACATGACGATGCATTGATCTCTATTTGTTTATCAAATTATTAAGTAGATTGATGGTGGTGATTTAATAAATATTTGTCTCATTGGAATTAAAAAATGTTATCTTTAAAATATTTTAGAAACTATAGTAAAATTGTTTTGAATGGTTAATTTCTAGTAGGGGTGGGTTTGGGTCGGGTCAAACACGAACCCGACCCTGAACATGTTGGTTCTGGGTCTGGGTTCAGATGGATATTTTCGACCCTGAACATGTTGGATCCCGAGTTTTTTTATCCAATTTTTTCGGGTCAAGTTCGAGTAAGACCCAAACCAATCCCCCGTATGAAATATAAAAGAAATTTTATTTTATATAAAATATTTAATAAATTTAATATATATATTTAATAAATTTTTCCTCTTCTTCTAAAATCTAAAATCTAAAATTATTTTCATTTCCATCTCTTCTTTCATTTTCATCTTCCCTCTCCCTTTCATCACTGTCGCCGCATCTATTTTTACATTTGAGTATTTGAATAAAAATTATTTGATATTTTATCTTATTTAAGATTTAAAAAAATTATTTGATGTTTTATATTATTTAAGAATTATTTGATGCTTTATCTTATTTAATAATTATTTAATGTTTTATCTTGTTTAAAAATTATTTTATGTTTTGTATTATTTAAGAATTATTTGATGGTTTTTATTAATTATTATTTGTTATTTTATATTATTTAAGAATTATTTGATGTTTTATATTATTTAAAAATTATTTGATCAAAATTTTCAAATTATTTAAATAATAAGATTCTTTATGCAAAATTTTCTAAAAAAATCATTAAACCCGAACCTGACCGAATCTGACATCTAAATTGGGTTCGGGTACTATGATTTTGGATGTTCCCAGGTTTTGACCCGAATCCGATTTCAAAACTTCGTTTTACTACATTCAAAGATCCTTTCTCTCTCTGATGTTTACTGATTTTTGTAGGCCCTACTCCAGTTTTGTCATCTCATGGTTTTCGTTATTATGTAAATTTTATGGATGCAGAGTCAAATTTTAATTGGGTATTTTCTCTGCATTTCAAGTCACAAGTTGGATAGTTGTTTAAAAAGTTTAAAGTATTGGCAGAGGCTCAATGTGGTTATTCGATTAAATCATTTCAGTCAGATAACGCCATATCCGTACAATCATCAACAGATGAGATCTGTTGAACATCGTCATAAAACAAGGTAAAGTCCAATCACAATGATCAAACCACCAATAATCCTGTGGAAAATAAAGTAAATTAAATAAAATCAGCAAGATTTTTTGTTATATATTATATCACATGCATGCTTTGATGCTCACCCTCCAGAATACAGTTGGTCCCCAAGTAAGAAGAAACCCAGAACAGCAGTAGTAAAAGTTTTAACAGGATCGAAAACTCCAACAAAGAGTGGTCCTCCACCATTAATGCACCATGCTTGAAGTGGATAACATATCCCAGATGCAACAACTCCCTGCATATAAAATTTTAATTAATAAAATATTTTATTCAAAATTCAAATCATGAACAGCTAGATAGATGATTATAGTGTATTACAGTATAGAGCAAAGCCAGAATCTCTCCTTTTGATTTAATCACCCACATCTCAATATCTCTCTCAGTGAATGCTGAGATGGCAGCCAATTGGATTGATGCAAACAAGCAAGTGTAGGCAGTGAGTGTGAGCTTTGCTGGGTATTTCTTCAACAATGGATCTTGAAGTACCAACCAAATTGACCTTGCAAGACAAGTTCCAAACATGAAGATGCATCCTAAACTCCATTTGCTAATAACCAAATCTGTTTGTTGCAGTGACAATGAATTAAGGAGAAATGCAGGACCCTTGAAAAGTGTTATAAGACTAGCTCCTACTACTGTTATTAATGTTCCAACCAGTTTCCCCCATCCATATCTGTCAGTCAGATTAACCTTCTCGATCCTCAATCCCACTGACATGATGAAAATCATCGCCGGAACGGCGTTAAGTATAGCAGAAGAGAAGGTTGATGATATATAAGACAGACCCAGAAGAAATAACCATTGGTTCAATGTAACCCTACAATCAATAATTAACAATCAACCATACATCACCAATATGTAAATACTGCGGAGTTCGGATGGGATCCAGTGTTTTATTGCTGGTATGATCTCACTCAAAACAAAAAAAAATATAAATACTGATCAATGAATGGTGATTGGAATTGAAACTTACCCAATCAGCGCGATAAGAAAGAATTGGAGCAGCAATGAGAGTGTTAGAGGTGGTCTGTCCTTCCTGTAAGTAAATGATTCGGTGATTGATGGAATATTACAAATATGCAATGTGAAGTTAATCATATGTATTGATTGAACTTACTTTTCAAGAAAATATGCAAAGGGTGCCAAGAATAAGAAACCAATGAAGTTCCTGTAAGTTGAGAACACAAGTTTGCTCACACCCATGTTCAGAGAGAGAGCACACACCACAAGTAAACCTGCAAGAAAAAGCTGGAGAACCAACACTCCCAAAATAAGCTTCATCTCTCTAGCTTGAGTACTCTAAATTCTAACTACCTCTTCTTCTCCTCTACCTCTTTTCATTTAAGCTATCTTTGCTGCAAAATCGCTCAATTACTGAACTACAAATTGCATGATACCACCTCCAAAACAATAAATGCCTGGGCTTCTGCTTCACCCCATGTTCCTTGTCTCCAATAATTGGCACCATATGTATGTTGGTGAAAATAGTCGACGCCGCAGGTCAATGACGTAAGCATTGTCGAGGAAGGGGAAGAAGTCACCGTGCATTTAAGAAAGGGAAGAGACCCCCCCAGCCCCAGAACTCTTCCTCTGTCCGTTTGTTCCTTGTACTTTGCATTATTTGCCTCTAAATTACTCGGTGTAGCTTGTCAGAAAGAGAGTTATTATTATTATTTGAAGACATCTACGATAAAAGTATAATAGATCAACCTTTTACTATATAACTAAACTACATAGTTAATAAGTGAGAGTCAATAAATTTTTTGCTTTTTTTTTACTTCTATTTGTATTTCTATTCTCTATTGTAATTTCGGCTATGCTTTTCATTTTTAATGAAATTTAATTGTTTTAAAAAAAAGGTATTTAAGTTATGGTCTGGGTTGGGCAGAAAAGAGATTTAACTTATAACTAATGTTAGCATTTTCTTATCATCCCTTGAACTTTCATCAAACATTTTCTTCTTCTCTAAGTAGCAATTCATCAAACACTTTCACTACATCTTCAAGTTATTATATTGAAAAATGGAATATGACAATGATATAAGTCATGATTGAGACATATATCAATACATATCTTAGAATTAAATCATGTTTTGACAGATCTCATCTTTTTCTTCATCTTGATTAAGAAGTCTCTGGTTAATATCATGTTCATTGCTGGTTTGGTCAATAAATATTTCAGTCTGCTCCTTCTTATGATTCTTCTTCTCCCCACTCCTACCCCATAAAACAAGGTAAAGTCCAATCACAATGATCAAACCACCAATAATCCTGTGGAAAATAAATAAATAAAATAAAATCAGCAAGATTTTTTTGTTATATATTATATCAGATGCATGCTTTGATGCTCACCCTCCAGAATACAGTTGGTCACCAAGTAAGAAGAAACCCAAAACAGCAGTAGTAAAAGTTTTAACAGGTCGAAAACTCCAACAAAGAGTGGTCCTCCACCATTAATGCACCATGCTTGAAGTGGATAACATATCCCAGATGCAACAACTCCCTGCATATAAAATTTTGATTAATAAAATATTTTATTCAAAATTCAAATCATGAACAGCTAGATAGATGATTATAGTGTATTACAGTATAGAGCAAAGCCAGAATCTCTCCTTTTGATTTAATCTCCCACATCTCGATATCTCTCTCAGTGAATGCTGAGATAGCAGCTAATTGGATTGATGCAAACAAGCAAGTGTAGGCATTGAGTGTGAGCTTTGCTGGATACTTCTTTAACAATGGATCTTGAAGTACCAACCAAGTTGACCTTGCAAGACAAGATCCAAACATGAAGATACATCCTAAGATCCATTTGCTAATTACCAAATCTGTTTGTTGCAGTGAAAATGAATTAAGGAGAAGTGCAGGACCCTTGAAAAGAGTTATAACAGTAGCTCCTACTACTGTTATTAATGTTCCAACCAGTTTCCTCCATCCATATCTGTCAGTCAGATTCACCTTCTCGATCCTCAATCCTACTGACATGATGAAAATGATCGCCGGAACGGTGTTAAGTATAGCAGAAGAGAAGGTTGATGATATATAAGACAGACCCAGAAGAAATAACCATTGGTTTAATGTAACCCTACAATCAATAATTAACAATCAACCATGCATCACCAATATGTAAATACTGCGGATTTCAGTGTTTTTTTACGCGTTATTGCTGGTATGATCTCACCCAAAACAAAAAATATAAATACTGATCAATGAATGATGATTGGAATTGAAACTTACCCAATCAGCGCGATAAGAATGAATTGGAGCAGTAATGAGAGTGTTAGAGGTGGTCTGTCATTCCTGTAAGTGATTCGGTGATTGATGGAATATTATAAATCTGCAATGTGTAATTAATCATATGCATTGATTAAACTTACTTTTCAAGAAAATATGCAAAGGG
>LFYR01001849.1:6273-16611 GCA_001185155.1 Zostera marina
CCGATTCCCCTCCTCTTCTGCAGGTGTTTGACGTAGAGCGCGCGTCGTGGACTCCACAGCCTCCGGCTCATCTCGCCACCCCGCGAGCCCACTGGTAGCAGATTCCGTGCTTCATCAGTCTCCATCCTTGTTCACTTCAGTGGGAGGAGAAGGTGTCTTTGATGCTTCAGCCGGATCAGGCCGACGTCGACTTTGACCGCGGTCCAATTCCAATTCTTGATCGTAGTCAAAGGGCTCAGGAACCCGTACATGCACCATCCGCTGTGGGGATGTATGTCTTTCCAATACCCTCCATCCCATAAATAGGAGGAATGGAGATACTACCCTCGCCACCTTCGTGAGAAGAGTTCTTGTTATGTTTAGGATGTTTTCTTTTCCTTTTCTTACTCGGCCTCTCAGATTCAGCAGTCGGCCTCTTGCCCAGGTCAGTAGAGGTCATCCCCTCAGTATGGGTGACCAAAACATCAGGAACCACCACCTTAAGGGGCACATATTCTTCAACTTCAGCCCTCGAGTTTTGGGGCAATGTCGGCGATCTAGTTGTCAAACTCGCCGATGTTTGCTTAGAACTCGCCGATCCCAGGTTAATAACTCAGCGAGGTCTTTTGAAAATGGGGACAGGGACACCCCCCTTGCCTTTAATCGACGACTTCCCAAGGGGACTCGCCGATTTAGGAGCAAGAGTCTAGGGGATCTCACCCACTTCAACAGAAGGCTCGGCCACGACTAGAGCCTCGGAGTCACGTCCCAAACTCGCTGATTACTTGTTAGAACCTGGCGATTGCTCAGTAGTGAGCCCTAGCAACTCGCGTGGAGTGCCACAGTACCTAGCATCCGATAGTGCATCAACAACTGGAATCTCCGACCCACCGTGCGTAGGCGAGGGGATCGGAGACTCAACGGTGTTGAGCACCGCCGCTAGGCCCTCGTCAATGTCAGTGTTGAGAATGTCGTCGACCAGAGTTTCGGTCTCAAATATGGTGAGCTGAGGAAGTGTCGTTTTGTCTGCCATAAGTCGGCGATTTAGAGAGAAAGTCGGCGACTTAGTTTGGGATTAGGGTTTAGGCAATTTGGGGAAAGTGATGTACGGATTAAAATAATTGATTCTCTATTTATAGACCCTGGAAAAATTGTAAAACACCCTCGGAAAATCCAAAAATTACGCGAAGGAAAATCGCTAATTGATTCTTGAATCTCCAAGACTCGGCAAGTTAACCATAAACTGGCCGAGTTTAGGCAAAAATCACGGGATACGAAAAGGTAAACTTCCATATTTGGAAAATTTGCAAATATTCCCCAAGATCCCAAGGATTTTTTAAGAAATCCGCCAGCTCGTAGTAAGGATCGCCGAGTTTGTAATAAAATCGCCGATCCAGGTAGGCAAACTTCAAAGTTGCTCACAAAACCACGCCGATGCCAAGTCGCCGAGTTAGGACATTAAGTCGCAGACTTAGGGTATCATATAGCATCCTAGGGGGGGAGTTTCACAAGCTCCCTTCAACGCAACAATAGGAGAGTATCACAACCTCTCCACGACCCTTCTGTCGCTTCGGCCAGAAGTTGTCGCAATTCGGAGGGGAGCATCACAAGCTCTCCCGACATTTCTGTCGCTTCGGTGGGAAATCGTCAAATTTCGGGGGGGAGTATCACAAGCTCTCCCGATATTTCTGTCGCTCCGACCAGAAATCGTCAAATTTCGAGGGGGAGTGTCACAAGCTCTCCCGACATTTCTGTCGCTTCGGCGGGAAATCGTCAAATTTCAGGAGGGAGTATCACAAGCTCTCCCGACATTTCTGTCGCTCCGGCCGGAAATCGTCAAATTTCGGAGATGAGTATCACAAGCTCTCCCGACATTTCTGTCGCTCCGGCCGGAAATCGTCAAATTTCGGAGATGAGTATCACAAGCTCTCCCGACATTTCTGTCACTCCGGCCGGAAATCGTCAAATTTCGAAGGGGAGTATCACAAGCTCTCCCGACATTACTGTCGCTTTGACGGGAAATCGTCAAATTTCGGAGGGGAGTATTATAAGCTTTCCCGACACTTCTGTCGCTCTGGCTGGAAGTCGTCAAAATAAGCACGGTAAATCTGCCACTTCGGCCAGATTTACCAAGGATTAGTTTGAGCAAAAGGAGAATATCACGAGAGGTAAAATCGCACGGTAAATTCAATTGATCAATAATAATATAAGTTTTAGACTGATCTAGTTGTTTTGCAGGATGTTTTTTTTTTACAGGTATAATATTGTCGCTTCGGCCAGAATCATGTCTATCTTGTCACTTTAGTCTTGATAGACCAAAGATCATTCTGTCGCGTTAGTCTTAACGGTCTGAACCCATCATTCCACTTACTTGCATTGATGGGTTCACCGTCATTGTGGACATAAAGTCGCTCTTGATCAGGGTGGACTATAAACCTTAGTTCTATCGCTTTGGCTAGAACTCGATTCTGTCGCTTCGGCCAGAATCAAATCAATCACGTCGCTCCGGCCTTGATAAACACAGAACAGTCGCTCTCGATCAGGGTTAGACTATAAACACGTAATTCCGTTGGCCTGGAACTCGATTCTGTCCGTTCAACCAGGCTAAGTCAATCCATTTTGTCGCTTAGGCCTTAATGAATACGGAATCAGTACGTCGCTGTGGGTGGAATGATTCGATCTCATCTTGTCGCTTTAGCCTTGATGCGGATCACACACTGAATCCTTGGTTTGGGAGGGGGGTACTGGCGATACACGGAAGTTTCTTGTGCTCTCTTCAGGGGGGAGTACTGGTGAGACATGTCTGATTACGGCAGTCACTCCCAGCAACGCCTTTCAACAAGGACTAGGGTTCCGTCACTTTACGCTGGACCCCCAGAAGGCTCCCTCAGTGCGGAACAAGTTCATCGTCAAATCGCCGAGTTAACCCGTAAATCGCGATTGGACTACCAAATCGCCGACTTTAGGGATAAGTCGCCGAGTTAGGGCCCATATCGGCAGTATGGTAGACTGCACATCTCGCCCCTGGAAACTCGGTGAGCTTGCCCAAATAGGTAATTTCCATACCTGAATCGTCGAGTTACGACCGTTACTCGCCGCCAGCTAACGCCATAAATGCTCCCATCTATGGCAATAGGCGCGATGTCCGTCTTTGATCGCGCCCTCCAAGACCCTATAAAAAGGGTCCCAAGGGGACACTCAAAGGCACAACACAAGTTCCACTCTCACCAGAGCATCACTAAGAGACTCGCCGATTTTCACTAGAATCGCCAACTCTCTACTTGCAGGTATTTGACGTAGACCGCGCGTCGTGGACTCCAGAGCCTCCGACATCACCACGCACCACCACGAGCCCTGGTAGCAGATTCAGTGCTTCATCAGATCGCAACCTGGTTGATGATCTCCCTTCTAACCACGGAGTGTGAAGAAGGAATTTATATTCGTGAGTTCTGAATTTCTTCCCGGAAGTCGGGAAAGTCAGGGTGACCCTAGCTGTACGCAACTGAGCGGAAACTTAGGCTTGATGGCGGATGACGTGATTGCCACCAACAGGATTGCCAAGGCCTTGAAAGATAACAACTTGCCTTGCGGCGTGCCTTTTGTCCTCTGTCAGCAAGAGGACTTTACATTTGAGGATGTTGAGGAGGCTCTGAAACCTCCCACAAAGAAAGAGATTGAGAGCGGGAGGAAGCGTACGCTTCTATATTTTGATGCTGCCGCTCCACATATGGCTGCAAGGTACCGACGGGCAAAGCTGACAAGACTGGAGAAAGCCAAAGCTTCCGCGCCCAAAAGTACATTTGAGAAGGGCTCAAGTTCTCGTGCCGTGCCCGAGAAAGCTGGTTTCGCGCCCTACAAGAGTGGTATGGCACTTCCTGACTTTATGGCTGATCCACAAGTCAGAGCGAATGCCATGTCTATCCTTATCGCGAAACCTGGAATATGGGTTCGGAGTGAGCTCATGACAGCTTTGAACGCTGTAAGTGCTTCTACTTTCCGAAAACACCTTTTTACTATTTTTTTATTTACTAACTTGTTTATTTTTGTATGTAGACTTGCTACATGGCCTATGCATGTTTTGGCATGGACTTGATAAATGATGTCCAGCGATTGCAAGATCAATATAACGAGTTGGACACCAAGGACAAGTATAGAGAGAAGCAGCTAGCTAAGCTGACCCATGTCAAGAGAAAGCTTGACAATTTCAGAGACAATGTCATCCCGAAGAAGGAGAAGACCATTGAGTCCCAGAAGAAAGAAATTGAAGAATACGTTGCGAAGATCATGGGACTCCGCAAAGAACTGAAAGATACTTCTTCATCTTTGGGAAAGCAGATCGAAGACATGTGGGTTCAGCTCGAAGCTGAGATTGGGAATGTGGTTTCATCTGAAGCCAAAATGTAAATTTGAGGAACACCAACTCTGAGCTGGAGACGAAGTGTGCCGAGTTGAACGACCAACTCTCTCGCTCTAAGAAGGAGTTGGAGACTTTGATGAAAGAGAACTCAACGTTGTCGAAGGAGAACTCTGCGCTTATCGAGAAATCTGACTTGGAGTTGGATAAAAAGTATCAATCCGATCAACTCCAAGAAATTAGTTTTTTTGGTACTTTTGTGTTTCCTTCGCTGCCCGATGACTTTATTTCTGACCTAATGACATGGGTAGAAGAGCATCCCGAGGAAAAAGAGAAAAACAAGGATGCTTTGGACAAGCTAAAGAACGGCGAAGAAGATTAGATTTTATATGTTTTAGCTTGTAATTTTTTGATATTTTTTGTAATCTTTTTTGGAACTTAATTTAATCAATCATTTTGTTTTCTTAATTTATTTTTTATTTAATTTATTTTTTGAATTGTAACTAAGACCCGAAACTAGATTCACAAGTCGTAATTTATCCACTCTGAACGTAAATTAGACTCTTCTAACCCTATTGCTAGCCACTCTGGGCGTAGACTTGGCTGTACGAATCGTACCTCAATCTACGACTAAACTCGCGAAATAAATTTAATTTCACAACTAATCAAGACTCGCAAAGCTAATTGATGTAATAATTTGGAGATACAAAAAATTATCGGGAATTTTAGCTAAGACTTAGAATTTTTTAGAACCTAAGACTCTAGATTTCATTCTCTAATGTGTAGTTGAACTCTGGCCGAAGCAACATAGTAACTTTTTTCCCTCATCAAGGCCATAGCGACAAGATGGGGTTGAATCGTTAAGAACATAGCGATAAAACGATTTTTAATCTATTAAGGCCATAGCGACAGAATAGATTCTCGTATGTGTTCTGGGTACTTAGAACCTTTTGGGGTTAGGTTCATTTGTACTTATCAGCTACCTAAGACTCTAGACTTATACCCTAATGTGTGGTTGAACTCTGGCCGAAGCGACAGAGTAACTTTTGGACCCGTATCAAGGCCGTAGCGACAAGATGGGGTTGGATCGTTAAGGCCATAGCGACAAAATGATTTTTAATCTATTAAGGCCTTAGCGACAAAATAGATTTACTAAGATAGGGTACTAGCTAGACTCGTTGGTAGTGATTTTGAAGAAATGTCAACTTTATTGACTTTTTGAAATGAGAATTACAAAAATAAAATCTAACTATTATATTTTGTAATCTATACTAGCATACACACTAAGAGGGCCCAAGTAATAAGATATTCAATACTAAGCGTAGTATTGCTGCATGTTGTCCGCGCTCCAGGTGTTTGGAACCATTGTTCCATCCTGCCGCCGTAGGCGATAAGTTCCTGGCCTTATCTCCTCTTCGACAATGTAGGGACCTTTGAAGTTGGAAGACAACTTATTCCATGGTCTATTCCTCTCGGTTATGCTAGCCTTCCGTATGACGAGAGTTTCTGGTAGGAAGACTTTTTTGGGTACTTGGCGATTGTGGTATCTTGATATGCTTGCCTTGTATGATTCGTTCCGCAGGTCCACCTCCTCATGAGTTTCATCCCTCGTCACGGGTTTCATCTTCGCTACAGCCTGAGCCTCGACCCATTTTGTAAAGTAATCTAATGCTACAAAGATGAATCGAGTTTGGGATGTTGAAGGTGAGAATGGTCCTATGATGTCCAGTCCCCACCTTGCAAACGGGATCGAGCTTAGAATCGGAGTCATATCCGCGGATGGTTTCTGTTGCATTGGACTTTGCAACTGACATACTCGGCACTTGCGGACGTAAGTGCGAGCATCCAACCGTAGGGTGGGCCAATAGTACCCCAGCCATATGATTTTGAAGGCAAGTGCTCTTCCTCCCTCGTGGAGTCTGCACGAGCCTTCGTGTACTTCCTGGATAACCTTATCCATATCTGGTTTGGCCAAACAGCGCAGCAACGGGCTATCGAAGGACTTTTTATAAAGTACCCCTCCGACGTCGCAATATGTGGCTGCCATGTGTTTTAATTTTTTGGCCTCCCCTTTATTGTCAGGAAGTACTCCATTTCGAATGAATGCCAATATTGGTTGTCTCCAATCCTCTTGGGGATCGAACGAGACACTCAATATCTGGCATGTTGGCTGAAGTATGGAGTCCACCAGAATTTAGTGCTGGCCTCCCTCCCAAGCCGATGCGAGGCGTGCCAAAGCATCGGCGGGTGTGTTTTGAGTATGAGGAATATCCTCGATTTTGAACTCAGCGAATTGTTTGGTGACTTCCACCATTGTTGCCTCCACATACTTAGTGATTTATGGTTTGCCGAGATACGAGCTGGCAGTCAGTGCGAAGCGTGACATTCTCAGCGCCGAGAGTTCTTAACAGCTTTAGGCCGTGTATAGCTGCTTTGTATTCCGCGACATTGTTAGATGCCGGGAAGTGAAGTCTTACCGAGTCTTCGTAGTTTTTTCCATCTGGACTATGGATTTTCACTCCGATACCTGAGCCTGTGCGTTAACTCAAACCGTCTACTTCCACAATCCAGGGTTGGGCCATGTTTTATGGTGTGAGCTCGATGATGAAGTCCGCTACAGCTTGCCCTTTGATGGCAGTGCCTGGTAGGAAATCCAAGTCGAACTCACTAACCTTGATTGCCCATTTGGTTAACCTTCCTGAGATATCTGGCTTGTGAAGCAGACAACGTAGGGGACACGATGTAAGTACTACGATCGTGTGCGCTAAGAAGTAGGCTCGAAAACGACGACAAGCGTGGATTACGGCGTATACGATTTTCTCGATTGGTGAGTACCGTATTTCCGCGCCCTACAGTCGTCTCGAGTGGTAGTAGATAGGGACTTGATTTTTGTCCCTTTGCATGATGAGGACTACACTTACGGCTTCCTTTGAAGCCGCTATATATAAGTACAGGTCTTTCCCATTCTTGGGTGATGTCAGCATTGGAAGCGAGGACATATGTACTTTTAACTTTATAAATGCCTCCTCACATTTCGGTGTCCAAGTGATACTACCCTTAACCGCAGTTTTTAGTAGCTGGAAGAACGGTTTACACTTGTTAGCCGTTTGCGATATGAAACGACTCAGTGCATTGATTCGACCATTCAATCTTTGTACATCTCTGATTATGCGGGGAGCTTCCATACAAGGATTGCTTAGATTTTGTCGGGATTTGGTTCAATCCCGTGCTGACCTACATAGAAACCAAGGAACTTGCCTTCCTTGATTCCGAAGGAATATTTGACCGGGTTGAGCTTCATTCCGTACTGCTTCAACGTGCCAAGGGTTTCTCTTAGATCCCCAGGGTGCTTTTCCACATTTGACGATTTGACCAAGATGTCATCAGCGTAAGTGGAAACATTGCGCCCGATCAGGTCCGCGAAAACCTTGTCCATTAAGCGTTGGAATGTAGCCCCGCATTCCTTAAGCCGAATGGCATTACTCTGTAGCAGAATGTCCCTGAGTTCGTGATGAAGGATGTTTTTTCTTCATCAGGCTCATGCATCAAGATTTGGTTATATCCTGAGTGGGCATCCATCATAGAGAGGAGTTCATTACTAGATGCTTCATCGACTTATTCGTCGATAGATGGGAGCGGGTAACTGTCCTTGGGGCATGATTTATTGAGATCAGTTAAATCAATGCACATGCGTCATTTGCCATTAGGCTTCTTGACAAGGACAGGTTTGTCAAACCAAGTTGGTATCGAACCTCTCGAATGTGTCCAGAATTCAGAAGTTTTGATATCTCCTTGTTGGCGGCATCTCGCCTGTCAGAAGTGAGTACTCGCCGCTTTTGGCGATGAGCTGGGATGGATGAGTCGACATTGAGTTTATGCGTCACGATTTGACGAGCAATAAGTGTCGGTGCCTAACCCTCCCAAACGAACCTATCCTGGTGCTCCTCCAGGACAGTCACAAGCTTGGCCCTTAGGTCGGGGGATAACCCCTTTCCCAGTGCCACGTGTCCCCCCTCCAGCTGGAATACTTCAGTCTCGTCCACGAGTTGTAATTTTCCCCTCTCCCCATTATCGGGTGTGATGAAGCACTGAATCTGCTACCAGGGCTCGCGGTGGTGCGAGGTTGATGCCGGAGGCTTTGGAGTCCACGACGCACGCTCTACGTCAAATACCTGCAAGTGAAACTAGGCGATTCTAATGAGACTCGCCGAGTTTCGTAGTGTAGTGCTCTGGTGTGAGAGTGGAACTTGAATCGTGCCTTTGAGTGTCCCCTTGGGACCCCTTTTATAGGGTCTCGGAGGGCGCACTCATCGGCGGAGATCGCGCCTATGGTCATATATGGTAACATTTATGACGTTGGCTGCCGCCGAGTAACGGTCGTAAGTCGTCGATTCAGGTATGGAAGTCGCCTAGTTAAGGGCTAACTCGGCGAGTTTCTAGGGCCAAGTCGTACAATCTACCATACTGCCGATCTTGCCTTAACTCGGCGAGTTATCCTGTATGTCGGCGACTTGGTAGTCCAATCGGGCGATTTTACGGGCTAACTCGGCGATCTGGACGAAGAACGATGTTCCGCACCGTGGGAGCTCTCCGGGGGTCCTGCCATAGCGACGGAGTCCTAGTCCTTGTTGAGAGGCGTTGATGGGTAGTGACTGGTGTAATCAGGCATATCTCACTAGTACTCCCCCCTGAAGAGAGCACAAGAAACATGGTGTATCACCAGTACCCCCCCCGTCAATCAAGGTTCAAAGTGTTTGACCCAGCACCAAGGCCAAAGCGACAACATGAGATCGAATCATTCGCCCACAGTGACGTAATGATTCAGAATCCACAGGCCAAAGCGACAAGAAATGGATCGAGTTCCAGGCCACGGTAACTCATGTGTATGGTCCTTCCCTGATCAGGGGCGACTGCACTGTGTTATCGAGGCCGAAGCGACAAGATAAATTCATGCCAAAGCGACGGAATCGATTAAGGCTATTCAGCGACATAATCGGGTTCTTGCCAGAGCGATAGAACCAAGTTCTAGCCGAAGCGATAGAACTAATGTTTATAGTCCACTCTGATCAAGAGCGACTTAAAGTCCGCAACGACGGCCCCCTTCAAGGCTTTTTAGCGACAAGATGGGTTGAGAATCGTTAAGGCCAAAGCGACAGAACGATCTCTAGTGTATCAAGGCAGAATGCGACAAGATACATGGACTCATTATTAGAGTCTTATTCTGGCCAAAGAGACAGAATAATACCTGCAAAAAAGAAAACATCCTGCAAAACAACAAGAGAAAACATCCTGCAAAACAACTAGATCAGTCTGAAAACGCATATGATTATTGACTGAAAATACCTCTTGCGATACTTTTATCCTTACTTTAGCCAATCCTCGGTGAATCTGGCCGAAGCGACAGACTGACCGTGTTTATGTATGACGACTTCTGGCCAGAGCGACAGAAGTGTCCGGAGAGCTTGTGATACTCCCCCCTGAGTGTTGACGATATCTAGCCAAAGCAATAGAAATGTCGGGAGAGCTTGTGATACTCTCCCCGAATTTTGACAATTTCCAGCCGGAGCGACAGAAAAGTCGGGAGAGCTTGTGATACTCCCCCCCGAATTTTGACAATTTCCGGCCGGAACGACAGAAAAGTCGAGAGAGTTTGTGATACTCCCTCCTGAGTTTTGTCAATTTCCGGCCGGAGCGACAGAAAAGTCGAGAGAGTTTGTGATACTCCCTCCTGAGTTTTTACGATCTCTAGCCAAAGCGATAGAAGTGTTGATGAGAGTTTATGATACTCTCCTCCAAAGATGGGCGAGACGGCTTCCGGCTAGAGTGACAGAAGCGTCGGAGAGAGCTTGTGATACTCCCCTGAAATCATGCCGTTGTGACAGATTGTAGAGTTATGCTTTGGATGTTTGTGCCCGAGGCGATAGAATTATTGAGGAGAGCTTGTGATACTCCCCTCGAAAATCATGTCCACTTGACAACTTTTAAAATATTGGTGTAACGGAGGT
>LFYR01001855.1:3604-24545 GCA_001185155.1 Zostera marina
ATTACTTCAATAAATTCATTATTAGTCAACTTTTTTAATTATAGAGTATTAAATGAGGTACGAAACCAACTATAAATTCTAAAAATCATTTATCAAGATAGATTGATAAATATGATCTTTTATTTATGCTTCTTATCGTTATAAATGGATTTAAAATTGGTTATTTTATCAATTTATTCAATATCTATAGTTAATTCGAACAATTACATCAATAAATTATTTTTAGCCTTCCTTTTTAATCATAGAGTATTAAATGTGGTATGAAAGCAGGCCTTTAATTTTAAATATCATTTATGAAAATAGATTGTTAAATATGATCTTTTATTTATACTTCAATTCATTATAAATGGATTTAAAATTGATTATTTAATCAATTTCGTCAATATTTATAGATAATTCAAACAATTACTTTATTAAATTTAATATTTACCTTCTTTTTTGATTATAGAGTAATGTGGTATGAAAGCCGGCGTTTAATTTTAAATATCAATTATGAAGATAGATTGTTAAATATGATCTTATATTTATACCTCTTATCATTGTAAATGGATTTAAAATTGATTATTTAATCATTTCGATCAATATCTATAGTTAATTCAATCAATTACTTCAATAAATTCATTATTTGCCTTCTTTTTTGATTATAGAGTATTAAATGAGGTACAAAACCAGCCTTTCTTTCTAAATATCATTTATCAAGATATATTGATCAATATGATATTTTCTTTCTTCTTTCATCATTATAAATGGATTTAAAATTGATTATTCAATCAATTTTATCGATATCTATAGTTAATTCAAACAATTACTTCAATAAATTCAATATTTGTCAACTTTTTTAATTATAGAGTATTACATGAGATATGAAACCAACTTTTAATTCCAAAAATCATTTATCAAGATAGGTTGATAAATATGATCTTTTATTTAAGCTTATTATCGTCATAAATGGATTTAAAATTGATTAGTTTATCAATTTTGTCAATATCTATAGTTAGTTCGAACAATTACTTCAATAAATTATTTTTAGCCTTCTTTTTTGATTATAGAGTATTAAATGTGGTATGAAAGCAGGCCTTTAATTTTAAATATCACTTATGAAGATAGATTGTTAAATATGATCTTTTATGTATACCTCATATCATTGTAAATAGATTGAAAATTGATTATTTAATCATTTTGATCTATATCTATAGTTAATTCAATCAATTACTTCAATAAATTCATTTTTTGCCATCTTTTTTGATTATAGAGTATTAAATGTGGTACAAAACCAGCCTTTCATAATAAATATCATTTATCAATATAGATTGATCAATATGATCTTTTCTTTCTTATTTCATCATTATAAATGGATTTAAAATTGATTATTCAATCAATTTCATCGATATCTATAGTTAATTCAAACAATGACACCAGTAAATTCATTATTTGTCAGCTTTTTACATTATAGAGTATTAAATGTGTTACGAAACCAACTTTCAAATCTAAATATCATTTATCAAGATAGATTGTTAAATATGATCTTTTATTTATACCTCTTGTCATTGTAAATGGATTTAAAATTGATTATTTAATCATTTTGATCAATATCTATAGTTAATTCAATCAATTTCTTCAATAAATTCATTATTTGCCTTCTTTTTTAATTCTAAAGTATTAAATGTGAAATGAAACCTACCTTTAATTATAAATATCATTTATCAAGATATATTGTTAAATATGATCTTTTATTTATACTTCAATTCATTATAAAGGGATTTAAAATTGATTATTCAATCAATTTCGTCAATATTTATAAATAATTCAAACAGTTACTTC
This sequence comes from Zostera marina, assembly GCA_001185155.1. Lineage (NCBI taxonomy): Eukaryota > Viridiplantae > Streptophyta > Magnoliopsida > Alismatales > Zosteraceae > Zostera > Zostera marina. The sequence continues at coordinate 5,426 of LFYR01001855.1, forward strand.
AATAAATTTAATATTTGCCTTCTTTTTTGATTATAGAGTATTAAATGTGGTATGAAAGCATGCCTTTAATTTTAAATATCACTTATGAAGATAGATCGTTAAATATGATCTTTTATTTATACCTCTTTTCATTGTAAATGGATTTAAAATTGATTATTTAATCATTTTGATCAATATCTATAGTTAATTCAATCAATTTCTTCAATAAATTCATTATTTGCCTTCTTTTTTAATTCTAAAGTATTAAATGTGAAATGAAACCTACCTTTAATTATAAATATCATTTATCAAGATATATTGTTAAATATGATCTTTTATTTATACTTCAATTCATTATAAATGGATTTAAAATTGATTATTCAATCAATTTCGTCAATATTTATAGATAATTCAAACAATTACTTCAATAAATTTAATATTTGCCTTCTTTTTTGATTATAGAGTATTAAATGTGGTATGAAAGCAGGCCTTTAATTTTAAATACACTTATGAAGTTAGATTGCTAAATATGATCTTATATTTATACCTCTTATCATTGTAAATGGATTTAAAATTGATTATTTAATCATTTCGATCAATATCTATAGTTAATTCAATCAATTACTTCAATAAATTCATTATTTGCCTTCTTTTTTGATTATAGAGTATTAAATGAGGTACAAAACCAGCCTTTCTTTCTAAATATCATTTATCAAGATATATTGATCAATATGATCTTTTCTTTCTTCTTTCATCATTATAAATGGATTTAAAATTGATTATTCAATCAATTTTATTGATATCTATAGTTAATTCAAACAATTACTTCAATAAATTCTTTATTTGTCAACTTTTTTAATTATAGAGTATTACATGAGGTACGAAACCAACTTTTAATTCTAAAAATCATTTATTAAGATAGGTTGATAAATATGAACTTTTATTTATGCTTCTTATCGTCATAAATGGATTTAAAATTGATTAGTTTATCAATTTTTTCAATATCTATAGTTAGTTCGAACAATTACTTCAATAAATTATTTTTAGCCTTCTTTTTTGATTATAGAGTATTAAATGTGGACTGAAAGCAGGCCTTTAATTTTAAATATCACTTATGAAAATAGATTGTCAAATATGATCTTGTATTTATACCTCTTACCATTGTAAATGGATTTAAAATTGATTATTTATTCATTTTCATCAATATCTATAGTTAATTCAATCAATTACTTCAATAAATTCATTATTTGCCTTCTTTTTTGTTTGTAGAGTATTAAATATGGTATGAAAGCAGGCCTTTAATTTTAAATATCACTTATGAAGATAGATTGTTAAATATGATATTTTATTTGTACCTCTTATCATAGTAAATGGATTTGAAATTTATTATTTAATCATTTTGATCAATATCTATAGTTAATTCAATCCATTTCTTCAATAAATTCATTATTTGCCCTCTTTTTTTATTATAGAGTATTAAATGAGGTACAAAACCAGCCTTTCATTCTAAATATCATTTATCAAGATAGATTGATCAATATGATCTTTTCTTTCTTTTTTCATCATTATAAATGGATTTAAAATTGATTATTCAATCAATTTCATCGATATCTATAGATAATTCAAACAATTACTTCAATAAATTCATTATTAGTCAACTTTTTTAATTATAGAGTATTAAATGAGGTACGAAACCAACAATAAATTTTAAAAATCATTTATCAAGACAGATTGATAAATATTATATTTTATTTATGCTTCTTATCATTATAAATGGATTTAAAATTGATTATTTTATCAATTTATTTATTATAGTTAATTCAAACAATTACTTCAATAAATTTATTATTAACCTTCTTTTTTGATTATAGAGTATTAAATGTGGTATGAAAGCAGGCATTAATTTTAAATATCACTTATGAAAATAGATTGTTAAATATGATCTTTTATTTATACCTCTAATCATTGTAAATGGATTTGAAATTGATTATTTATTCATTTTCTTCAATATCAATAGTTAATTCAATCAATTACTTCAATAAATTCATTATTTGCCTTCATTTTTAATTCTTAAGTATTAAATGTGAAATGAACCCTGCCTTTAATTATTTATATCATTTATCAAGATAGATTTTTAAATATGATCTTTTATTTATACTTCTTTTCATTATAAATGGACTTAAAATTGATTATTCAATCAATTTTATCGATATCTATAGTTAATTCTTACAATTACTTCAATAAATTCATTATTTTAAACTTTTTTAATTATAGAGTATTAAATGAGGTACGAAACCAACTTTTAATTCTAAAAATCATTTATCAAGATAGATTGTTAAATATGATCTTTTATTTATGGTTCTTATCATTATAAATGGATTTAAAATCGATAATTTTATCAATTTATTCAATATCTATAGTTAATTCAAACAATTATTTCAATAAATTTATTATTAGCCTTCTTTTTTTATTATAGAGTATTAAATGTGGTATGAAAGTAGGCCTTTAATTTTAAATATCACTTATGAAAATAGATTTTTAAATATGATATTTTATTTATACCTCTAATCATTGTAAATGGATTTAAAATTGATTATTTATTCATTTTCATCAATATCTATAGTCAATTCAATCAATTACTTCAATAAATTCATTATTTGCTTCTTTTTTAATTCTAAAGTATTAAATGTGAAATGAAACCAGCCTTTAATTCTAAATATCATTTATCAAGATAGATTGTTAAATATGATCTTTTCTTTATACTTCTTTACATTATAAATGGATTTAAAATTGATTATTCAATCAATTTCGTCAATATTTATAGTTAATTCAAACAATTACTTCGACAAATTTATAATTTACTTTCTTTTTTGATTATAGAGTATTAAGTGTGGTATGAAAGCAGGCCTTTAATTTTAAATATCACTTATGAAGACAGATTGTTAAATATGATCGTTTATGTATACCTCTTATCATTGTAAATAGATTTAAAATTGATTATTTAATCATTTTGATCAATATCTATATTTAATTCAATCAATTACTTCAATAAATTCATTATTTGCCATCTTTTTTGATTATAGAGTATTAAATGTGGTACAAAACCAGCCTTTCATTATAAATATCATTTATCAAGATAGATTGATCAATATGATATTTTCTTTCTTATTTCATCATTATAAATGGATTTAAAATTGATTATTCAATCAATTTCATCGATATCTATAGTTAATTCAAACAATGACATCAATAAATTCATTATTTGTCAACTTTTTAAATTATAGAGTATTAAATGTGGTACGAAACCAAATTCTAATTCTAAATATCATTTATGAAGATAGATTGTTAAATATGATCTTTTATTTATACCTCTTATCATTGTAAATGGATTTAAAATTAATTATTTAATCATTTTGATCAATATCTATAGTAAATTCAATCAATTTCTTCAATAAATTCATTATTTGCTTCTTTTTTAATTCTAAAGTATTAAATTTGAAATGAAACCTACCTTTAATTATAAATATATTTTATCAAGATATATTTTTAAATATGATCTTTTATTTATACTTCCATTCATTATAAATGGATTTAAAATTGATTATTCAATCGATTTCGTCAATATTTATAGATAATTCAAACAATTAATTCAATAAATTCAATATTTGCCTTCTTTTTTGATTATATAGTATTAAATGTTTAATGAAAGCGGGCCTTTAATTTTAAATATCACTTATGAAGATAGATTGTTAAATATGATCTTTTATTTATACCACTTATCATAGTAAATGGATCTAAAATTGATTATTTAATCATTTTGATCAATATCTATATTTAATTCAATCAATCACTTCAATAAATTCATTATTTTCCTTCTTTTTTGATTATAGAGTATTAAATGAGGTACAAAACCAGCCTTTCATTCTAAATATCATTAATCAAGATAGATCGATCAATATGATCTTTTCTTTCTTCTTTCATCATTATAAATGGATTTAAAATTGATTATTCAATCAATTTCATCGATATCTATAGATAATTCAAACAATTACTTAAATAAATTCATTATTTGTCAACTTTTTTAATTATAGAGTATTAAATGAGGTACGAAACCAAATATAAATTCTAAAATTCATTTATAAAGACAGATTGATAAATATGATCTTTTATTTATGCTTCTTATCATTATAAATGGATTTAAAATTGATTATTTAATCATTTTGATCAATATCTATAGTTAATTCAATCAATTTCTTCAATAAATTTGTTATTAACCTTTTCTTTTGATTATATAGTATTAAATGTGGTATGAAAGCAGGCATTAATTTTAAATATCACTTATGAAAATAGATTGTTAAATATGAGCTTTTATTTATACCTCTTATCATTGTAAATAGATTTAAAATTGATTATTTAATCATTTTGATCAATATCTATAGTTAATTTAATCAATCACTTCAATAAATTCATTATTTGCCATCTTTTTTTATTATAGAGTATTAAATGTGGTACAAAACCAGCCTTTCATTATAAAAATAATTTATCAAGATAGATTGATCAATATGATCTTTTCTTTCTTCTTTCATCATTATAAATGAATTTATTTCATCGATATCTATAGATAATTCAAACAATTAGTTCAATAAATTCATTATTTGTCAACTTTTTTAATTATAGAGTATTAAATGAGGTACGAAACCAACTATAAATTCTAAAAATCATTTATCAAGACATATTGATAAATATGATCTTTTATTTATGCTTCCTATCATTATAAATGGATTTAAAATTGATTATTTAATCATTTTGATCAATATCTATAGTTAATTCAATCAATTTCTTCAATAAATTCATTATTTGCCTTCTTTTTTGATTATAGAGTATTAAATGTGGTATGAAAGCAGGCCTTTAATTTTAAATATCACTTATGAAGATAGATTGTTAAATATGATATTTTATTTATACCTCTTATCATTGTAAATGGATTTAAAATTGATTATTTAATCAATTTCTTCAATATTTATAGTTAATTCAAACAATTACTTCGACAAATTTAATATTTGCTTTCTTTTTTGATTATAGAGTATTAAATGTGGTATGAAAGCAGGCCTTTAATTTTAAATATCACTTATGAAGATAGATTGTTAAATATGATATTTTATTTGTACCTCTTATCATAGTAAATGGATTTAAAATTTATTATTTAATCATTTTGATCAATATCTATAGTTAATTCAATCCATTTCTTCAATAAATTCATTATTTGCCCTCTTTTTTTATTATAGAGTATTAAATGAGGTACAAAACCAGCCTTTCATTCTAAATATCATTTATCAAGATAGATTTTTCAATATGATCTTTTCTTTCTTCTTTCATCATTATAAATGGATTTAAAATTGATTATTCAATCAATTTCATCGATATCTATAGATAATTCAAATAATTACTTCAATAAATTCATTATTAGTCAACTTTTTTAATTATAGAGTATTAAATGAGGTACGAAACCAACTATATATTCTAAAAATCATTTATCAAGATAGATTGATAAATATGATCTTTTATTTATGCTTCTTATCATTATAAATGGATTTAAAATTGATTATTTTATCAATTTATTCAATATCTATAGTTAATTCAAACAATTACTTCAATAAATTTATTATTAACCTTTTTTTTTGATTATATAGTTTTAAATGTGGTATGAAAGTAGGCATTAATTTTAAATATCACTTATGAAAATAGATTGTTAAATATGATCTTTTATTTATACCTCTTATCATTGTAAATAGATTTAAAATTGATTATTTAATCATTTTGATCAATATCTATAGTTAATTCAATCAATCACTTCAATAAATTCATTATTTGCCATCTTTTTTAATTATAGAGTATTAAATGTGGTACAAAACCAGCCTTTCATTATAAATATAATTTATCAAGATAGATTTATCAATATGATCTTTTCTTTCTTCTTTCATCATTATAAATGAATTTAAAATTGATTATTCAATCAATTTCATCGATATCTATAGATAATTCAAACAATTACTTCTATAAATTCATTATTTGTCAACTTTTTTAATTATAGAGTATTAAATGAGGTACGAAACCAAATATAAATTCTAAAAATCATTTATAAAGACAGATTGATAAATATGATCTTTTATTTATGCTTCTTATCATTATAAATGGATTTAAAATTGATTATTTAATCATTTTGATCAATATCTATAGTTAATTCAATCAATTTCTTCAATAAATTTGTTATTAACCTTTTTTTTTTATTATATAGTATTAAATGTGGTATGAAAGCAGGTATTAATTTTAAATATCACTTATGAAAATAGATTGTTAAATATGAGCTTTTATTTATACCTCTTATCATTGTAAATAGATTTAAAATTGATTATTTAGTCATTTTGATCAATATCTATAGTTAATTTAATCAATCACTTCAATAAATTCATTATTTGCCATCTTTTTTGATTATAGAGTATTAAATGTGGTACAAAACCAGCCTTTCATTATAAAAATAATTTATCAAGATAGATTGATCAATATGATATTTTCTTTCTTCTTTCATCATTATAAATGAATTTAAAATTGATTATTCAATCAATTTCATCGATATCTATAGATAATTCAAACATTTACTTCAATAAATTCATTATTTGTCAACTTTTTTAGTTATAGAGTATTAAATGAGGTACGAAACCAACTATAAATTCTAAAAATCATTTATCAAGACATATTGATAAATATGATCTTTTATTTATGCTTCCTATCATTATAAATGGATTTAAAATTGATTATTTAATCATTTTGATCAATATCTATAGTTAATTCAATCAATTTCTTCAATAAATTCATTATTTGCCTTCTTTTTTGATTATAGAGTATTAAATGTGGTATGAAAGCAGGCCTTTAATTTTAAATATCACTTATGAAGTTAGATTGTTAAATATGATATTTTATTTATACCTCTTATCATTGTAAATGGATTTAAAATTGATTATTTAATCAATTTCATCAATATTTATAGTTAATTCAAACAATTACTTCGACAAATTTAATATTTGCTTTCTTTTTTGATTATAGAGAATTAAATGTGGTATGAAAGCAGGCCTTTAATTTTAAATATCACTTATGAAGATAGATTGTTAAATATGATATTTTATTTGTACCTCTTATCATAGTAAATGGATTTAAAATTTATTATTTAATTATTTTGATCAATATCTATAGTTAATTCAATCCATTTCTTCAATAAATTCATTATTTGCCCTCTTTTTTTATTATAGAGTATTAAATGAGGTACAAAACCAGCCTTTCATTCTAAATATCATTTATCAAGATAGATTGATCAATATGATCTTATCTTTCTTCTTTCATCATTATAAATGGATTTAAAATTGATTATTCAATCAATTTCATCGATATCTATAGATAATTCAAACAATTACTTCAATAAATTCATTATTAGTCAACTTTTTTAATTATAGAGTATTAAATGAGGTACGAAACCAACTATATATTCTAAAAATCATTTATCAAGATAGATTGATAAATATGATCTTTTATTTATGCTTCTTATCATTATAAATGGATTTAAAATTGATTATTTTATCAATTTATTCAATATCTATAGTTAATTCAAACAATTACTTCAATAAATTTATTATTAACCTTTTTTTTTGATTATATAGTTTTAAATGTGGTATGAAAGTAGGCATTAATTTTAAATATCACTTATGAAAATAGATTGTTAAATATGATCTTTTATTTATACCTCTTATCATTGTAAATAGATTTAAAATTGATTATTTAATCATTTTGATCAATATCTATAGTTAATTCAATCAATCACTTCAATAAATTCATTATTTGCCATCTTTTTTGATTATAGAGTATTAAATGTGGTACAAAACCAGCCTTTCATTATAAATATAATTTATCAAGATAGATTGATCAATATGATCTTTTCTTTCTTCTTTCATCATTATAAATGAATTTAAAATTGATTATTCAATCAATTTCATCGATATCTATAGATAATTCAAACAATTACTTCAATAAATTCATTATTTGTCAACTTTTTTAATTATAGAGTATTAAATGAGGTACGAAACCAAATATAAATTCTAAAAATCATTTATAAAGACAGATTGATAAATATGATCTTTTATTTATGCTTCTTATCATTGTAAATGGATTTAAAATTGATTATTTAATCATTTTGATCAATATCTATAGTTAATTCTATCAATTTCTTCAATAAATTTGTTATTAACCTTTTTTTTGATTATATAGTATTAAATGTGGTATGAAAGCAGGCATTAATTTTAAATATCACTTATGAAAATAGATTGTTAAATATGAGCTTTTATTTATACCTCTTATCATTGTAAATAGATTTAAAATTGATTATTTAATCATTTTGATCAATATCTATAGTTAATTTAATCAATCACTTCAATAAATTCATTATTTGCCATCTTTTTTGATTATAGAGTATTAAATGTGGTACAAAACCAGCCTTTCATTATAAAAATAATTTATCAAGATAGATTGATCAATATGATCTTTTCTTTCTTCTTTCATCATTATAAATGAATTTAAAATTGATTATTCAATCAATTTCATCGATATCTATAGATAATTCAAACAATTACTTCAATAAATTCATTATTTGTCAACTTTTTTAATTATAGAGTATTAAATGAGGTACGAAACCAAATATAAATTCTAAAAATCATTTATAAAGACAGATTGATAAATATGATCTTTTATTTATGCTTCTTATCATTGTAAATGGATTTAAAATTGATTATTTAATCATTTTGATCAATATCTATAGTTAATTCTATCAATTTCTTCAATAAATTTGTTATTAACCTTTTTTTTGATTATATAGTATTAAATGTGGTATGAAAGCAGGCATTAATTTTAAATATCACTTATGAAAATAGATTGTTAAATATGAGCTTTTATTTATACCTCTTATCATTGTAAATAGATTTAAAATTGATTATTTAATCATTTTGATCAATATCTATAGTTAATTTAATCAATCACTTCAATAAATTCATTATTTGCCATCTTTTTTGATTATAGAGTATTAAATGTGGTACAAAACCAGCCTTTCATTATAAAAATAATTTATCAAGATAGATTGATCAATATGATCTTTTCTTTCTTCTTTCATCATTATAAATGAATTTAAAATTGATTATTCAATCAATTTCATCGATATCTATAGATAATTCAAACAATTACTTCAATAAATTCATTATTTGTCAACTTTTTTAATTATAGAGTATTAAATGAGGTACGAAACCAACTATAAATTCTAAAAATCATTTATCAAGACATATTGATAAATATGATCTTTTATTTATGCTTCCTATCATTATAAATGGATTTAAAATTGATTATTTAATCATTTTGATCAATATCTATAGTTAATTCAATCAATTTCTTCAATAAATTCATTATTTGCCTTCTTTTTTGATTATAGAGTATTAAATGTGGTATGAAAGCAGGCCTTTAATTTTAAATATCACTTATGAAGATAGATTGTTAAATATGATATTTTATTTATACCTCTTATCATTGTAAATGGATTTAAAATTGATTATTTAATCAATTTCTTCAATATTTATAGTTAATTCAAACAATTACTTCGACAAATTTAATATTTGCTTTCTTTTTTGATTATAGAGTATTAAATGTGGTATGAAAGCAGGCCTTTAATTTTAAATATCACTTATGAAGATAGATTGTTAAATATGATATTTTATTTGTACCTCTTATCATAGTAAATGGATTTAAAATTTATTATTTAATCATTTTGATCAATATCTATAGTTAATTCAATCCATTTCTTCAATAAAATCATTATTTGCCCTATTTTTTTATTATAGAGTATTAAATGAGGTACAAAACCAGTCTTTCATTCTAAATATCATTTATCAAGATAGATTGATCAATATGATCTTTTCTTTCTTCTTTCATCATTATCAATGGATTTAAAATTTATTATTTCATCAATTTCATCGATATCTATAGATAATTCAAACAATTACTTCAATAAATTCATTATTAGTCAACTTTTTTAATTATAGAGTATTAAATGAGGTACGAAACCAACTATATATTCTAAAAATCATTTATCAAGATAGATTGATAAATATGATTTTTTATTTATGCTTCTTATCATTATAAATGGCTTTAAAATTGATTATTTTATCAATTTATTCAATATCTATAGTTAATTCAAACAATTACTTCAATAAATTTATTATTAACCTTCTTTTTTGATTATATAGTATTAAATGTGGTATGAAAGAAGGCATTAATTTTAAATATCACTTATGAAAATAGATTGTTAAATATGATCTTTTATTTATACCTCTCATCAATGTAAATAGATTTAAAATTGATTATTTAATCATTTTGATCAATATCTATAGTTAATTCAATCAATCACTTCAATAAATTCATTATTGCCATCTTTTTTGATTATAGAGTACTAAATGTGGTACAAAACCAACCTTTCATTATAAATATCATTTATCAAGATAGATTGATCAATATGATCTTTTCTTTCATATTTCATCGTTATAAATGGATTTAAAATTGATTATTCAATCAATTTCGTCGATATCTATAGTAAATTCAAACAATGACATCAATAAATTCATTATTTGTCAACTTTTTAAATTATAGAGCATTAAATGTGGTACGAAACCAACTTTTAATTCTTAATATCATTTATCAAGATAGATTGTTAAATATGATCTTTTATTTATAACTCTTATCATTGTAAATGGATTTAAAATTGATTATTTAATCATTTTGATCAATATCTATAGTTAATTCAATCAATTTCTTCAATAAATTCATTATTTGCCTTCTTTTTTAATTCTAAAGTATTAAATGTGAAATGAAACCTACCTTTAATTCTAAATATCATTTATCAAGATATATTGTTAAATATGATCTTTTATTTATACTTCAATTCATTATAAATGGATTTAAAAATGATTATTCAATCAATTTCGTCAATATTTATAGATAATTCAAATAATTACTTCAATAAATTTAATATTTGCCTTATTTTTTGATTATAGAGTATTAAATGTGGTATGAAAGCAGGCCTTTAATTTTAAATATCACTTATGAAGTTAGATTGCTAAATATGATCTTTTCTTTATACCTCTTATCATTGTAAATGGATTTAAAATTGATTATTTAATCATTTTTATCAATATCTATAGTTAATTCAATCAATTACTTCAATAAATTCATTATTTGGATTCTTTTTTGATTAAAGAGTATTAAATGAGGTACAAAACCAGCCTTTCATTCTAAATATCATTTATCAAGATATATTGATCAATATGATCTTTTCTTTCATCTTTCATCATTATAAATGGATTTAAAATTGATTATTCAATCAATTTGAACGATATCTATAGTTAATTAAAACAATTACTTCAATAAATTCATTATTTGTCAAATTTTTTAATTATTGAGTATTAGATGAGGTACGAAACCAACTTTTAATTCTAAAAATCATTTATCAAGATAGATTGATAAATATGATCTTTTAATTATGCTTCTATTCATTATAAATGGATTTAAAATTGATTATTCAATCAATTTTGTCAATATTTATAGATAATTCTAACAATTACTTCAATAAATTTATTATTAGCCTTCTTTTTTGATTATAGTGTATTAAATGTGGTATGAAAGCAGGCCTTTAATTCTAAATATCACTTATGAAAATAGATTGTTAAATATGATCTGTTATTTATATCTCTTACCATTGTAAATGGATTTAAAATTGATTATTTTATCAATTTATTCAATATCTATAGTTAATTCAAACAATTACTTCAATAAATTTATTATTAACCTTCTTTTTTGATTATATAGTATTAAATGTGGTATGAAAGCAGACATTAATTTTAAATATCACTTATGAAAATAGATTGTTAAATATGATCTTTTAGTTATACCTCTTATCATTGTAAATAGATTTAAAATTGATTATTTAATCATTTTGATCAATATCTATAGTTAATTCAATCAATCACTTCAATAAATTCATTATTTGCAATCTTTTTTGATTATAGAGTATTAAATGTGGTATTAAATCAACTTTTCATTATAAATATCATTTATCAAGATAGATTGATCAATATGATCTTTTCTTTCATATTTCATCGTTATAAATGGATTTAAAATTGATTATTCAATCAATTTCGTCGATATCTATAGTAAATTCAAACAATGACATCAATAAATTCATTATTTGTCAACTTTTTATATTAAAGAGTATTAAATGTGGTACGAAACCAACTTTTAATACTAAATATCATTTATCAAGATAGATTGTTAAATATAATCTTTTATTTATAACTCTTATCATTGTAAATGGATTTAAAATTGATTATTTAATCATTTTGATCAATATCTATAGTTAATTCAATCAATTTCTTCAATAAATTCATTATTTGCCTTCTTTTTTAATTCTAAAGTATTAAATGTGAAATGAAACCTACCTTTAATTCTAAATATCATTTATCAAGATATATTGTTAAATATAATCTTTTATTTCTAGTTCTATTCATTATAAATGGATTTAAAATTGATTATTCAATCGATTTCGTCAATATTTATAGATAATTCAAACAATTACTTCAATAAATTTAATATTTGCCTTCTTTTTTGATTAAAGAGTATTAAATGAGGTACAAAACCAGCCTTTCATTCTAAATAGCATTTATCAATATATATTGATCAATATGATCTTTTCTTTCATCTTTCATCATTACAAATGGATTTAAAATTGATTAGTTTATCAATTTTTTCAATATCTATAGTTAATTCTAACAATTACTTCAATAAATTTATTATTAGCCTTCTTTTTTTATTATAGTGTATTAAATGTTGTATGAAAGCAGGCCTTTAATTTTAAATTTCACTTATGAAAATAGATTGTTAAATATGATCTTTTATTTATACCTCTTACCATTGTAAATGGATTTAAAATTGATTATTTATTCATTTTGATCAATATCTATAGTTAATTCAATCAATTTCTTCAATAAATTCATTATTTGCCTTCTTTTTTAATTCTAAAGTATTAAATGTGAAATGAAACCTACCTTTAATTCTAAATATCATTTATCAAGATATATTGTTAAATATAATCTTTTATTTCTAGTTCTATTCATTATAAATGGATTTAAAATTGATTATTCAATCGATTTCGTCAATATTTATAGATAATTCAAACAATTACTTCAATAAATTTAATATTTGCCTTCTTTTTTGATTAAAGAGTATTAAATGAGGTACAAAACCAGCCTTTCATTCTAAATAGCATTTATCAATATATATTGATCAATATGATCTTTTCTTTCATCTTTCATCATTATAAATGGATTTAAAATTGATTAGTTTATCAATTTTTTCAATATCTATAGTTAATTCTAACAATTACTTCAATAAATTTATTATTAGCCTTCTTTTTTTATTATAGTGTATTAAATGTTGTATGAAAGCAGGCCTTTAATTTGAAATTTCACTTATGAAAATAGATTGTTAAATATGATCTTTTATTTATACCTCTTACCATTGTAAATGGATTTAAAATTGATTATTTATTCATTTTCATCAATATCTATAGTTAATTCAATCAATTACTTCAATAAATATATTATTTGCCCTCTTTTTTGATTACAGAGTATTAAATGAGGTACAAAACCAGCCTTTCATTCAAAATATCATTTATCAAGATAGATTGATCTATATGATCTTTTCTTTATTCTTTGATCATTATAAATGGATTTGAAATTGATTATTCAATCAATTTCATCGATATCTATAGATAATTCAAACAATTACTTCAATAAATTCATTATTTGTCAATTTTTTTAATTATAGAGTATTAAATGAGGTACGAAACCAACTATAAATTCTAATAATCATTTATCAAAATAGATTGATAAATATGATCTTTTATTTATGCTTCTTATCATTATAAATGGATTTAAAATTGATTATTTTATCAATTTATTAAATATCTATAGTTAATTCAAACAATTAATTCAATAAATTTATTATTAACATTCTTTTTTGATTATAGAGTATTAAATGTGGTATGAAAGAAGGCATTAATTTTAAATATCACTTATGAAAATAGATTGTCAAATATGATCTTTTATTTATACCTCTTATCATTGTAAATAGATTTAAAATTGATTATTTAATCATTTTGATCAATATCTATAGTTAATTCAATCAATCACTTCAATAAATTCATTATTTGCCATTTTTTTTGTTATAGAGTATTAAATGTGTTACAAAACCAGTCTTTCATTATAAATATCATTTATCAAGATAGATTGATCAATATGACCTTTTCTTTCTTATTTCATCGTTATAAATAGATTTAAAATTGATTATTCAATCAATTTCGTCGACATCTATAGTAAATTCAAACAATGACATCAATTAATTCATTATTTATCAACTTTTTAAATTATAGAGTATTAAATGTGCTACGAAACCAACTTTTAATTCTAAATATCATTTATCAAGATAGATTGTTAAATATGATCTTTTATTTATAACTCTTATCATTGTAAATGGATTTAAAATTGATTATTTAATCATTTTGATCAATATCTATAGTTAATTCAATCAATTTCTTCAATAAATTCATTATTTGCCTTCTTTTTTAATTCTAATGTATTAAATGTGAAATGAAACCTACCTTTAATTCTAAATATCATTTATCAATATATATTGTTAAATATGATCTTTTATTTATACTTCAATTCATTATAAATGGATTTAAAATTGATTATTCAATCAATTTCGTCAATATTTATAGATAATTCAAACAATTACTTCAATAAATTTAATATTTGCCTTCTTTTTTGATTGTAGAGTATTAAATGTGGTATGAAAGCAGGCCTTTAATTTTAACTATCACTTATGAAGTTAGATTGCTATATATAATCTTTTATTTATACTTCTTATCATTGTAAATGGATTTAAAATCGATTATTTAATCATTTTGATCTATATCTATAGTTAATTCAATCAATTACTTCAATAAATATATTATTTGCCCTCTTTTTTGATTACAGAGTATTAAATGAGGTACAAAACCAGTCTTTCATTCAAAATATCATTTATCAAGATAGATTGATCAATATAATCTTTTCTTTCTTCTTTCATCATTACAAATGGATTTAAAATTGATTATTCAATCAATTTGAACGATATCTATAGTTAATTCAAACAATTACTTCAATAAATTCATTATTTGTCAAATTTTTTAATTATTGAGTATTAGATGAGGTACGAAACCAACTTTTAATTCTAAAAATCATTTATCAAGATAGATTGATAAATATGATCTTTTAATTATGCTTCTTATCATTATAAATGGATTAAAAATTGATTAGTTTATCAATTTTTTCAATATCTATAGTTAATTCTAACAATTACTTCAGTAAATTTATTATTAGCCTTCTTTTTTGATTATAGTGAATTAAATGTGGTATGAAAGCAGGCCTTTCATTTTATATATCACTTATGAAAATAGATTGTTAAATATGATCTTTTATTTATACCTCATACCATTGTAAATGGATTTAAAATTGATTATTTTATCAATTTATTCAATATCTATAGTTAATTCAAACAATGACTTCAATAAATTTATTATTAACCTTCTTTTTTGATTATATAGTTTTAAATGTTGTATGAAAGCAGACATTAATTTTAAATATCACTTATGAAAATAGATTGTTAAATATGATCTTTTATTTATACCTCTTATCATTGTAAATAGATTTAAAATTGATTATTTAATCATTTTGATCAATATCTATAGTTAATTCAATCAATCACTTCAATAAATTCATTATTTGCCATATTTTTTGATTATAGAGTATTAAATGTGGTACAAAACCAACCTTTCATTATAAATATCATTTATCAAGATAGATTGATCAATATGATCTTTTCTTTCATATTACATCGTTATAAATGGATTTAAAATTGATTACAATCAATTTCGTCGATATCTATAGTAATTCAAACAACGACATCAATAAATTCATTATTTGTCAACTTTTTAAATTATAGAGTATTAAATGTGGTACGAAACCAATTTTTAATACTAAATATCATTTATCAAAATAGATTGTTAAATATGATCTTTTATTTATAACTCTTATCATTATAAATGGATTTAAAATTGATTATTTAATCATTTTGTTCAATATCTATAGTTAATTCTATCAATTTCTTCAATAAATTCATTATTTGCCTTCTTTTTTAATTCTAAAGTATTAAATGTGAAATGAAACCTACCTTTAATTCTAAATATCATTTATCAAGATATATTGTTAAATATAATCTTTTATTTCTAGTTCTATTCATTATAAATGGATTTAAAATTGATTATTCAATCGATTTCGTCAATATTTATAGATAATTCAAACAATTACTTCAATAAATTTAATATTTGCCTTCTTTTTTGATTATAGAGTATTAAATGTGGTATGAAAGCAGGCCTTTAATTTTAAATATCACTTATGAAGTTAGATTGCTAAATATGATCTTTTATTTATACCTCTTATCATTGTAAATGGATTTAAAATTGATTATTTAATCATTTTGATCAATATCTATAGTTAATTCAATCAATTACTTCAATAAATTCATTATTGGCCTTCTTTTTTGATTAAAGAGTATTAAATGAGGTACAAAACCAGCCTTTCTTTCTAAATAGCATTTATCAATATATATTGATCAATATGATCTTTTCTTTCATCTTTCATCATTATAAATGGATTTAAAATTGATTAGTTTATCAATTTTTTCAATATCTATAGTTAATTCTAACAATTACTTCAATAAATTTATTATTTTCCTTCTTTTTTGATTATAGTGTATTAAATGTTGTATGAAAGCAGGCCTTTAATTTTAAATTTCACTTATGAAAATAGATTGTTAAATATGATCTTTTATTTATACCTCTTACCATTGTAAATGGATTTAAAATTGATTATTTATTCATTTTCATCAATATCTATAGTTAATTCAATCAATTACTTCAATAAATATATTATTTGCCCTCTTTTTTTATTACAGAGTATTAAATGAGGTACAAAACCAGCCTTTCATTCAAAATATCATTTATCAAGATAGATTGATCTATATGATCTTTTCTTTATTCTTTGATCATTATAAATGGATTTGAAATTGATTATTCAATCAATTTCATCGATATCTATAGATAATTAAAACAATTACTTCAATAAATTCATTATTTGTCAACTTTTTTAATTATAGAGTATTAAATGACGTACGAAACCAACTATAAATTCTAATAATCATTTATCAAGATAGATTGATAAATATGATCTTTTCTTTCATATTTCATCGTTATAAATGGATTTAAAATTGATTATTCAATCAATTTTGTCGATATCTATAGTAAATTCAAACAATGACATCAATAAATTCATTATTTGTCAACTTTTTAAATTATAGAGTATTAAATGTGGTACGAAACCAACTTTTAATACGAAATATCATTTATCAAGATAGATTGTTAAATATGATCTTTTATTTATAACTCTTATCATTGTAAATGAATTTAAAATTGATTATTTAATCATTTTGATCATTATCTATAGTTAATTCAATCAATTTCTTCATAAATTCATTATTTCCCTTCTTTTTTAATTCTAAAGTATAAAATGTGAAATGAAACCTACCTTTAATTCTAAATATCATTTATCAAGATATCTTATTAAATATGATCTTTTATTTATACTTCAATTCATTATAAATTAATATTAAATTGATTATTCAATCAATTTCTTCAATATTATAGATAATTCAAACAATTACTTCAATAAATTTAATATTTGCCTTCTTTTTTGATTATAGAGTATTAATATTGGTATGAAAGCAGGCCTTTAATTTTAAATATCACTTATGAAGATAGATTGCTAAATATGATCTTTTATTTATACCTCTTATCATTGTAAATGGATTTTAAATTGATTATTTAATCATTTTGATCAATATCTATAGTTAATTCAATCAATTACTTCAATAAATTCATTATTTGCCTTCTTTTTTGATTAAAGAGTATTAAATGAGGTACAAAAACAGCCTTTAATTCTAAATATCATTTATCAAGATATATTGTTAAATATGATCTTTTATTTATACTTCAATTCATTATAAATGGATTTAAAATTGATTATTCAATCAACTTCGTCAATATTTATAGATAATTCAAACAATTACATCAATAATTTAATATTTGCCTTCTTTTTTGATTATAGAGTATTAAATGTGGTATGAAAGCAGGCCTTTAATTTTATATATCACTTATGAAGAAAGATTGCTAAATATGATCTTTTATTTATACCTCTTATCATTGTAAATGGATTTAAAATTGATTATTTAATCATTTTGATCAATATCTATAGTTAATTCAATCAATTACTTCAATAAATTCATTATTTGCCTTCTTTTTTGATTAAAGAGTATTAAATGAGGTACAAAACTAGCCTTTCATTCTAAATATCATTTATCAAGATATATTGATCAATATGAAGTTTTCTTTTTTCTTTCATCATTATAAATGGATTTAAAATTGATTATTCAATCAATTTGAACGATATCTATAGTTAATTCAAACAATTACTTCAATAAATTCATTATTTGTCAAATTTTTTAATTATAGAGTATTAGATGAGGTACGAAACGAACTTTTAATTCTAAAAATCATTTATCAAGATAGATTGATAAATATGATCTTTTAATTATGCTTCTTATTATTATAAATAGATTTAAAATTGATTATTTAATCATTTTGATCAATATCTATAGTTAATTCAATCAATCACTTCAATAAATTCATTATTTGCCATCTTTTTTGATTATAGAGTATTAAATGTGGTACAAAACCAACCTTTCATTATAAATATCATTTATCAAGATAGATTGATCAATATGATCTTTTCTTTCATATTTCATCGTTATAAATGGATTTAAAATTGATTATTCAATCAATTTCGTCGAT
>LFYR01001857.1:0-11557 GCA_001185155.1 Zostera marina
TAAAAGGGGTCCTTGGGGGACCTCTACCCTCAACTCACTCTCTTGACACACACTCCAACCAGAGCAATCCAAGGAGCCCGAATCGCCTACTCCCACGTGAGTCGCCGATTCCCCTCCTCTTCTGCAGGTATATTGACGTAGAGCGCGCGTCGTGGACTCCAAAGCCTCCGGCCCTCCTCGCAACCCCGCGAGCCTACTGGTAGAAGATTCCGTGCTTCATCACAAGGGTTTCCTCCAGTCTTCTGCCTGTATTGTGACCAAGTTACATGAAGGTGTAGATGCTGAGTCAACGAGTATCTCTCTCTGTCCCCCCTCGAAAGCAGATGCTAGCTTCGCCAGGGCATCAGCTGAGTTATTCTGACTCCTTGGAATCTGTTCTACCTCCACCTTGGTGAATTGCTCTTTGATTTTTTCTAGTGTAGCTGCGTACTGTACGATCAGAGGTTCTTTAACTGTGAACTCTCCTGTGAATTGCCGAGCCACTAGTTGAGAATCTGTTCTAATGATTACTGAACAGGCTCCCAACCTTTTGAGGATTCTCATGCCTTGGATTACAGCTTCGTATTCTGCTATGTTATTTGTAGCTGAGAACTGTAATCTGATAGAATGTTCATATATCCTTTGGTCTGGAGTGATTATCTTTATTCCCACACCTGCACCTGTACTGCAGCTTGAGCCATCAACCTCCACTATCCAAGGTTTTTCTTTGCTTTCTTGGGCCATGTCTACAATAAAGTCTGCTACTGCTTGCCCTTTGATGGTTGTGGCAGGAACAAAATCTACATCGAACTCGCTTAACTCAATGCCCACTTCGTCAATCTTCCGGAAGTATCTGGCCTGTGGAGTATTCTGCGCAGTGGATGTTCTGTTAAGACTTTAATTGTATGAGCCAGAAAGTATGCTCTGAATCTGCGTGCTGTATGTACTACTGGCATGACTATTTTTTCCACTGGAGGATATCTTGTTTCTGCCCCCTGTAGCCTTTTGGAGTGATAATATATCGGGATTTGTTCACTGTCCCTTTGACATATTAGAACTGTACTGATAGCTTCCTCTGAAGCTGCTACATAGACGTATAATTCCTCCCCTATCTTTGGTGAATTTAGGTGTGGTAGTGAAGCCAGATGTGCTTTGAGTTGTTGAAATGCCTCATCGCATTCTGACGTCCATGTTATTGCCCCTTTTTGACTAGTTTTTAGTAACTGGAAAAAGGGTTTACACTTGTCTGCTGTTTTGGAAATAAACCGACTTAAGGCGTTGATTTTTCCATTTAGCTTCTGTACCTCCTTTATTGTTCAAGGTGGTGCTGTTTCTAGTATTGCTGTTATTTTATCTGGATTTGGTTTTATCCCTTTCTGCCTTACATAGAATCCAAGAAATTTTCCTTCTTGTACTCCGAAACTGCATTTGGCAGGGTTTAACCTCATCCCGTAATTCAGCAGAGTTTCCAGGGTCTCTTTCAGATCATTTGGGTGTTCATCTGCTTTCTTGGATTTTACCAGAATGTCATCTACGTATGCCAGGACATTTCTTCCTTCCTGCTTTTTGAAAACCTTGTCCATCAGCCTTTGGAAGGTTGCTCATGCGTTTGGTAGGCCGAAAGGCATGACTTTGTAGCAATATGTTCCCCATTCTGTGATGAATGACGTGGCCTCTTCATCCTCTTCTTTCATTAGCATCTGGTTGTACCCTGAATGTGCATCCATTATAGATAGTAACTCATTTCCTGATGCTGCTTCTACTAATCTGTCGATGGATGGGAGTGGATAGCTGTCTTTTGGACATGCTTTGTTGAGGTCTGTGAAGTCTACACACATCCTCCACTTTCCATTGGATTTTTTAACCATGACTGGGTTTGCTAGCCACTTTGGATATTTAACTTCCCGGATGTGCCCAGCCTTGATTAATTTTTCAATTTCAGCCTGTGCTGCCTCCTTCCTTTCAGCTGCGAGTATTCTTCGCTTTTGCCGTATAGGAGTAAAGCTACTGTCTATGTTGAGTTCATGGCATGTTATAGTACGTTGTACCTGTGTGGGTGCTTCCCCTTCCCATACAAATGTGTGCACATGAGCTTCTAACAGTTGTAGTAGTGACTTTTTTAACTCGGAGGATAAAGATGTGCCTATCAGGACTCCTCCCTTTGAGAGTTTGACTTCCTCAACTTGGTTGGCTGAGATTGTGTCTTCTTCCTCCTCTCTTTCTTGGATGTACAGGGTTATTGGTTTGACCATTTTAGTTGCCTTCCTGTATGAGTTTCTGGAGTCTTTTTGTGCTCCGAAAACTGTTGCCATTTTGTCATCTTTTCCTGGGTACCTGAAGCATTGGTGGTAAGATGAAGGTATTGCCTTGAAACCGTGAATGCTTAGTCTGCCCAGGATCCCATTGAACGGAGAATCTATATCGACCATGATGAAGTGTGCCGTACGTGATACTCTTCCGTTTCTTTTTCCCAGGGATATCTGTAGATCAATGGCTCCTACCACTGGGGCCTTTGTGTTTGTGAACCCATAAATGGATTCCTTGGCCGGGATTAGTTGGTCCACCTTGTAGCCCATTTTTTCGAATGCAGCTAGGTACAATATGTCTACTGAGCTGCCATTGTCCACCATTACCTTATTCAGACTTAAATCATCCCCGATGTCCACTTGTATTACTAGCGGATCTTCGTGTGGGCTGACCACGTTGTCCAGATCTTCCTCAGAGAAGCTTATTTCCTCGCTTGGGTACGATCTTTTCTTAGATTTTGGTACCGTTGTAGTCTGCATTACTTTGCGCGAGTAACTTCTGCTTTCTCCTACTGATCCTCCACCGAAGATTAAATTGATTACCCTTCTTTTGTGGTCAGTGTCTGAATCGGGACTCCTTGAGCGTTGGCGCTTACCCTTGTTTTTTGGGTCCTTGCAGCCTTGTCGCCCCCTTTCTATTTTATTGATGTATTGCTTCAGCTTTCCTTCCTTCACTTGTGTGTCTAGGAAGGTGCTTAGCTCCCTGCAGTTTTTTGTGTTGTGCCCGTAATCCTTGTGGAACTTGCAATACCTGTTCCTCCTTGTTCGAGCTTCTTTTGTTGCAGGGTTTAACTCTTCTGGTTGAGGAAACCTTATTCTTCCTTTTTCTCTATTGTAGATTTCCTCTTTTGGAGTGCTGAAAACCGTGAATCCTAAGTCTTTATACTTCGGATACCTTGGTTTCCCAAACTCCTCAGATGTCTGGTAGACCTTTCCATCGTGTTTTGGTCTCCAGGATGATTCTCCCTTCTCAAATTTCTGAAATTTCTTTTTTGGTGCTTCATATGCCTTTTTGTTGCTTATGACACCTCTTTCTTTTTCTTTCTCATACTCTTCAAAATTTATATATTTCTGGGCCTTTGTTAGCAGGTCTTCCATGCATTTTACATTACTAACATTTAGCTTTATTGCTAACGGTGTGTTCATGTCTAGCCCCTTTGAGTATGCGTATATTGCGATTGTTGTGTTTAGGTCGGAGATTTTTTGCATGGCTTCCGTGAATTTGGTTGTGTAATTCCGGAGCGTATCTCCGTTCTGTTTGATTGCAAACAGTGATTCTGTGCCCTTTCTGACCCTTGTGTTTCCACAATGTTGGGCAATGAACTTCTTTTTCAAGTCCTCGAAACTTGTTATGCTCCCTGGCTGCAGTTCGACGAACCATCTGTATGTAGGTCCTTTCAGTGTTCCTGGGAATGCTCTGCATAGGATGTCATCCTTTGATGTGGCCCACTGCGTTGCCCCTACGAACATATTTATGTGGTCTACTGGGTCCATCTTTCCATCATAGATCTGTAGCCTGGATAGCCTGAACTTCAGTGGTGCTGGTTTTACCATCAGTAATTTATGCAGGGCATCCATGCCCACTAGCCAGTTTGGGACCTCGCCTCCTCCTTCTGTGTCTCCCGTGCTTTCTTCATATACCGGTTTTTTAGGAGGAGGTTTAGGTTGCTCCTCTGGTTTGCGAGGTGATGGTGGGCTGGAGTGTGCTGCCCTATGACTTGACACCTCCTGTTGCGCCTTGGCTTGCTTTGAGGTCTGAGCTTTTGACTAGAATATTGATGCTTTGGATCTTTCAATATTCTTTATTTTCTCGCTCATTTTCGCTATGGTCTCCTTCATCTTCTCCAGCTCCTCTATAGGCATCTTTACGAACCCGTGAGTGGTTTCTGATGCTGCAGCCCTTGGTTCCTTGCTGCTCGTGGGTTTCTCCTTTTGAGGTTGTTCTTCCGAAGGTTTCTCCTTCTCAGCAAGGAGTCGGATGGCCTCAGCTACTGCCTGAACCGTGATGTTCAGATTCTCCCCTCCTGCTGAAACTTGGGGAGTTTGCTCGGCTCACCCTCGGGTTCAGCCTCAGGTCCCGTAGGAGTCCTTTTATTCTTGTTGCCCTTGGGTGGTCGACCCACTGGCCTTTTAGTTTTTGAGTTGCCAGGCTGTTGCTCTGGCGCCTCCTGAGAATTTGCTCCTCCTTGGGAAGTGCTCCGTGTTACCACCATCACTTAATGTTCGACTTTTCTTGGGAAACTCCCTGAGAGTGTTCGACTTTTTCTTGGAGAAAGTCGATCTTCAAAAAAGTCGATCCTTGTGCACTTGGAGGATTTCTTGGAAGTCGTATCCTGAAAGCGTAGCTCCTTGAGGAATCGACTTTTTCCCTTGGAAGAAAAAAGTCGATCTTCTGAAAAGTCGATCCCTTGCTGGCTGATTTCCTCGCAAGACTCCCTAGCTGGCGACTTGGAAAAAAGTCGATCACTTTTTTCGAAAAAGTCGAGGAGCTTTTGTCGTGAGTATCTTTGAATCATAGACGGCGCCAACTGATGGGGGTGAAACCCGACCAGTACTCCAAGACGCGCAAGCAAGCGCCAAGCGGGGAACTCCGTGGGAAACCGGACCGGAACTCAAGTGCGTAGAGCTCTGCTTCGCTAGAAATCCCTTCGCTCCAAATGACCTGCCTTTAATGAGTGGGGGATGCCTCCTATTTATAGGGGTTCTTATGGGGGTAATCTGGTTATTTGGGCAGTAACCGCCTAACTGCCTAACTGCCTAACTGATCCGAGATCGACTTTCCAGAGATCGTCTTTCTGGGATCGACTTTCCTGGTGATCGACTTTATTCAGAAGTCGATCCCAGGGAAGTCGATCCTCAGGAAAGTCGATCTTCCTAGGATTCGACTTGGGACCTCCCCAACCCTAAAATAGGTACCTTAACTCATCTTAGGCTATCCGGACTTCTAGTTGCTGGTAGGTTGTGACCGGGTTCGGGATACTGTATCACCAGTACTCCCCCCTCCTCTGCGTATTAGATACTTTGGGATACGTCTTTTAGTACTATGGTCTGTGTGTTGGACCTTGTACTATCACCAGGGATGGTCGTTCCTATGCTGCTCAGGTGATCTCGATCAGCTTTGCTCCGACCAACTTATAGAAATATCATCCCCTGCCATTGATCTTACAACTAGCCGAGTATTTTCCCATGTTTGCGGTTGAGGATGATAAGGCGCTTCTTCAATATTCTCTTCCAAATGCACTGGTTCATCTACAACTTGATTTTCCACGGGAATTGATGATTGTTGATTTTCGCATGCTTCTGCCGCCGTGATTCCTAGGTTTTCTTCCATCTGAATTATTCGTTCAGGCTGCTCTGAATCCATTTCACGTCAGGTTCACTGCTGATTGTGTCCTTAGGGAAAGCACACAGATCGTATATTATAATTATGGTAACAACTGTTCTCCCCTCTTGGACACTTCACCCCTAGGGGTATTTATACAACTTCCTATCGGATTCTAGGTCCTGCGTTCTCGGGTGGATAGGACTCATTGGAGCCGACGGTTCTGGAACACGTCTCTTGGAGAAGTAACCGCCCGGACCGGAAGATCCGCCTGCTTTACCCGGTCGGGTTAATATCCGTAGGGCAATTTAGATTAGCACCTTCTATTCACATTATAGGGCCTTGCTTCTGGGATCTCGTGTGGGCCTGGGCTGATGGACCAGGGGTACCATCAAGTACACCTCAGGATTAGTGTAAGATGGAGGGGAAAAAATCAAATAAAATAAATGGACAGTCAGGATTCCATGGGCGTTTTTGAACGTAACTAAGAGAGGCTCATCTGAAAATTGTTCTATATATACATATACTAAGAATGAGCATGAACAAACTTTAATAATCTTTATAAATTTATAAGACAAACTTTATCCCTATTTTTTCATAATGTTGATCTCAACATGATCTGCAACCATCACGTCAATAATCTCACTAATCTGCAGCCAACATTAATTTCTTGATCATGAATCGTTCGATTTTGAATTCGTTCTTATAGATCTTCTGAAATTTGTTCCGACAAAAAAAAACTAAAATGGATAAAAAAATCAGATAATGAAATTCTTGAGTTATAAACCTATTATATATACAATTATATAAAAATCATGAACATATGTAACTAGTTATAAACGTGAAAATGCAACTATTTATAAATTTGTACATACAACTAGTTATAAATCTAAACATTTAACTATTTGTAAATCTAAACATTCAACTAGCTGAACAATGAACTAGATATATACTGAAAATGTAACTAATTATAAATCTAAACATGCAATTATATAAAAATCTTGAGCATTCAACTAGTTATAAACTTGAAAATGTAACTAGTTATAAATTTGAACATGTATTCAACTAGCTGAACATTGAATTAGCTATAAACCTGAACATTAATTTAGCTATAAACCAAAACATTGAATTAGTTATAAACCTGAACATTGAACTAGCTAGTTATAAACTGAAAATGCAACTAATTGTAAATCTAAAACATGCAACTAGTAGCTCGCGAGCAACCCGGAAGCTCCAAAAGTAGCTCGTGAGCAACCCGAGAGCTCCAAAAGTAGATTGCGAGCAACCCGGGAGCTCCAAAAGTAGCTCGCGAGCCTACGAGAGCAACCCAAGGGAAGTTCTATTAAGATCAAGGTATTTTCAAAACTAGTTCTAAATCTGAGCATACAATTAGTTGTATAAACTTATAATACTATTGTAATTAAATGACTAAATTATAATTAAAATGTAATTAAAATCAACTGGTCATTTTTTAAATTTTTTTAATCTCTATAAATTATCAAAATAACCTGTATTTATTTTAATTAAAATAAATAAAAATATTGTTTAAATAAGATAATAAATAAAATAAAACAACTAGAAAGTATCGAAGTAATTAAATAAAAAATAAGTTCAATTAAAATGAAAATGAAAATTTCTAAATATATATCTAAACCCTAAAATGTTTAACAATAAAAAGTATCATCACTAGTTCATCCCTAGTAAGATAATATATATATATATTTTGTATGACAGTGACTAGATAATCGAATATTACAGTTTAGTCAAATTCTGGTGAGAATTTAAGGATTCGAAATACACTTGTTTTGAAATCATGTCATTTATTTTAACTTTTTCAAGATATTCAAACCAAGTATTTTAACGTGTTAGCCAAATTTCATAGAAATATCATATTTTATTTAGTAAGAAGTAGTAAACTGTTTTTTCTTTTTCTAATCAATCTCAATTAATGGATTAATGTTTCATGAATTGTTTGCTATAAATACTACCATAATCTCATGCTTTCTTCAAAACAAAACATCTCCAAATAAGCTTTCGAAAATATATCATTGTATCAATGGCGGTGTCTAAGGTGTTGGGTGCAACCTTTGTGGTCATGCTCTTTCTAGGCATGACCTCTGCAGCGAGGGTTTTGTCGAATAATGGAGGTGGTGGTGAAGGTGGTGGTGGTGGTAGTGGCAAAGGAAGTGATTCTGGTTATGGGTCAGGGAGTGGGTATGGATCTGGAAGCGGTTCTGATTACGGTGGACATGGAGGTGGAGGCGGTGGTGGACATGGAGGTAGGAATGGATCGGGATATGGTTCTGGCAGTGGATCTGGTTATGGTTCAGGTAGCGGAAATGGTGGTTATGGCAGTGGAGGAGGTGGTGGAGGTGGTCATGGAGGCGGTGGTGGCTCTGGACATGGATCTGGTTCTGGTTATGGTTATGGAAGTGGGGGACATCCATAAGTATGATTATCATCTAGTAGATATGTAATATATGTATGCATACATAAGGCGACCATATATATCTGGTTGATCGAATAATGTTTTAAACTCTCTAATTTATAATACCAATTACAATAATAAATTTGAGAGGTTTAAATCACAATACACTTGAATTTGGATATTGAAAAATATATAACTTGATATTAATTTTAATAAATATTAGTTAGTGAATGAATGAATGAAAATAATTCATTAAGATAGAATAATTGTAACACAAGAATTTTGTTTTTCATAATTCTTCAAATATGATTAATTCGATTGTTTCTTACAGTGATGTTGATTGGGTTGCAGGAACCCTGACGACTAATTCACTATAGTCATCAATATTTTCATCCATTCTTGTGTATTCCACTTTAATTGAGAGGTTTGTCTCAAAATCATTATAATATGATGAAAAGCTTTTGAGCTTAACAAAAAAGTTCAAGGTTCGATTTTATAAAGTTGTTGAAAAAGCTTTTAATTAAATAAGTTCACAAATACCTCTAGACTAGTGTATTTTGTGAATCAAAATCACAAGAATAAAGTAGATCAACGAATTAATATAAATCTCTTTGTGTTTTTTTATTTCATTTAAAGTTTAGCATTTAACCAACTCAGATTCCAGTCAACGCAAAAATGACAAGCTTTATCTTTCAATATTTTTGTTATTTAACTTGTGTTACTTTATATTCTAAATCTATTTAAGTTCTCGATTTGTTATCAGATGCTAAAAAGACTCATATATTTTTAATTACAAATAAGTCATCGATCTGTAATCAGATGTTCAAGAGGTCTGTCTTTTAAAATATTAAAGTTTAATACTAATAATATTTTTTGTTTTTATTATAGTTCACCCTTAGTCTGATTCTGGTTAATGCGCTCATTTGGACCCTTTGGGAAGGCTCTAAAGAAATTTGCGGTATAAAACAAAAAGAGACCCTATAAGTGACCAACTTTGAAGTTGGTCATAAATAGTCTGTTTTCTTGTAGTGTTATAGAACAATATAATTAATCGATGTTTCTTCTAGCTTTTTTTTTTTTGATAACCTTATTAGACCTAAGATTCCATAATAGTTACTATAACATGTTGAGCGAATCTTCCTGTGTTTATAATTTTTAATCTTACACTATTTTTTACAATCTAAATTTTTAATGTTGAGCATTCTTGAATTATACAATCTAAATTTCAAAAAAAATCACCATATTTGATGTCTTCAAGATTAAATTTTTGTTTTAACCCTCATTTTTTGATAAAATATTAAATGTACTAAACATAAATAACCTCTAAAAAACATTTGAAACGATTCATTGTTACGTAAGTTACTAATATAAGGATATTTTGGTAAACAAAAATCATCAAATGCACCAACGTGTACATTATAAATAGAAGATTATCAGGTCACGTTCTGTCCACAGTAAAGATGAGTTTTTTGCAATCACATAAAATAGATCATACTAGATCAATCGAGAAATCATCTAGATTCTAGAGAATCATATCTCAAGTTCATGTTATCATTGTCTTTTTTCCTATGTCTACCATTATTCCCCCATTCACATTGATTCTTTTACGTTTAGATTGATGTTCGTTTGATTTTTTCGAGGATTATTCCTCCTCCTCAAAAAGATCAGCGCATCTGTCTCTCTACCTTGTCTCCTCTTTCACTTTATGATCTAAATCATTCCTTCTAACATTTTCGAAGAAGAGTTGTGTCTGAATCGTTCAGATTGTGGGAGACCATTTTGTGCTTCTTAGATCAATTCTTTCCATCTCTTTTTCTGTTCTTTTTCATCATATCATTTATGGCGATTGGCGAAGAAAATTAGCAAGGAAAATTTCAATGGCAATGACAAAGATGGTGATTTACGAAGAAGTGAGATACACTGAAAATGATAAAATCTGAGGCAAATTTGGGTTTGTTTTTTGATAGAGTTATTACCGATAAAGTAGCTTTTCAAGAGAACACCCGTCGACAGTTGAAGGCCTTCTTAACAAAAGACTCATTGAAAGACATTGGAGATGAAGCGGAAGAGAGCATTAATGATATGAATGATACAGAAAGGGTTGATGATTGAAGAAAGAATGATATATATGATCATCGAAGTCCTAGACATTTGGCTTCGAGAAAATGATGATGAAATCAGGATTTGGGTAAGATTAGAGTCGTAGAGAATACAATTATGGTTTTATTTTTAAATTTTATTTATTTATACTATATTTATCAGAATATATAATATTATAACCAAAATTCATTTTATATGTCAATTCAAAGTAAAACATTAATTGAAAGAATGTCAATACTCTAAATCTTTGTGTTTTAATTTTTCCAATTCTTTTTCTTGATTTTATAAATTCTATTTGAGTTTTTTTGTATATTGCTTGTTTTCTTAAAAAAATTGGATTTTATAAACATTGTATAAAAAATCATATATATTGGATTCTATTGGATTTTGTATATTACTTGAACAGAGCAGTGAGCAGATGATTAAACTTGAAAACGAAATCAAAAAAATAATTTTCTCAAAAGCTTGAAAAGTCATAACCCTCCCAAAAAAAAAATCTTTTATTCTTCATTCAGACTTCAGAGATTCCAAAATCCCTTCTCCTTCCTTTCATTGAAAACACTCGGACTGCATGCCAACTCTCCCACCACAGACGCCCCCTTCTCTTTTGCGGTTTATCTTGTTTGGAAGGTAATGTTGTAAATATTTAGATTTTCTTATATAGATTTAAGGGTTTCTTTCGAATCATTTTGGGTATATAGGGCTGTTTTTGTGATGTATGTATGTATTCCTTGATTTTTGGCCTTTGTAGATTGTTTTTTTAGTTTAATCCTTGATGTTGGTTGTTTTGTTGCTTTGGGTTTTATTTAAAAAAAATAATTAAAGATCATGTGTTATATCTAATAAAGTTTTCCAAGATCATTTCTTATATAGATTTAAGGATTTCTTTCGAATGATTTTGGGTATATAGGGCTGTTTTTCGTGATGTATGTATGTATTCCTTGATTTTTGGCCTTTGTAGATTGTTTTTTTAGTTTAATCCTTCATGTTGGTTGTTTTGTTGCTTTGGGTTTTATTTAAAAAAAATAATTAAAGATCATGTGTTTATTTCTAATAAAGTTTTCCAAGATCATTTCTTATATAGATTTAAGGGTTTCTTTCAAATCATTTTGGGTATATAGGGCTGTTTTTCGTGATGTATGTATGTATTCCTTGATTTTTGGCTTTTGTAGATTGTTTTTTTAGTTTAATCCTTGATGTTGGTTGTTTTGTTG
Source organism: Zostera marina (assembly GCA_001185155.1). Classification (NCBI taxonomy): domain Eukaryota; kingdom Viridiplantae; phylum Streptophyta; class Magnoliopsida; order Alismatales; family Zosteraceae; genus Zostera; species Zostera marina. Next base: position 11,350 of record LFYR01001857.1, read on the forward strand.
CTTTAGGTTTTATTTAAAAATAATAATTAAAGATCCTGTGTTTATTTCTAATAAAGTTTTCCAAGATCATTTCTTATATAGATTTAAGGGTTTCTTTCGAATCATTTTGGGTATATAGGGCTGTTTTTCGTGATGTATGTATGCATTCCTTGATTTTTGGCCTTTGTAGATTGTTTTTTTAGTTTAATCCTTGATGTTGGTTGTTTTG
>LFYR01001882.1:0-23869 GCA_001185155.1 Zostera marina
GGATAACTCGCCGAGTTAAGGCAAGATCGGCAGTATGGTAGACTGTACATCTTGGCCCTAGAAACTCGCCGAGTTAGCCCTAACTAGGCGACTTCCATACCTGAATCGGCGACTTACGACCGTTACTCGCCGCCAGCCAACGTCATAAATGTTACCATATATGACCATAGGCGCGATGTCCGCCTTTGATTGCGCCTCCGAGATCCTATAAAAAGGGTCTCAAGGGGACACTCAAAGGCACGATTCAAGCTCCTCTCTCACACCAGAGCATCACTACGAAACTCGGCGAGTCTCATTAGAATCGCCTAGTTTCCACTTGCAGGTATTTGACGTAGAGCGTGCGTCGTGGACTCCAAAGCCTCCGGCATCAACCTCGCACCACCGCGAGCCCTGGTAGCAGATTTAGTGCTTCATCAGCTGACGCCGTCTGTGGGACTACCGAACCACCGGTATCCCATCGTAATCGCGATTTTTTAAAAATCCGGCTCGAGCTCTCCTAGAGAGTTCGCCGAGTTTGTCAAAAAATCGACGACTTAGATCGTCCGATTCTCGGTTAAGGTCCGATTTAGCCTTAAATCGCCGACTTATCCTTGAGAGTCGCCCGATCCGGAATATCGTCTGCTAGCTAAGAGTGTTGTCCACGACCTTGTTGGGGAAAACCACAAAATCTCAAAGTCGCCGAGTTAACCCCTAACTCGCCGACTTATTTTTTGTTTTTCCGATAGGCTCAGTCAGGTACCTCTCTGCTTTGGTACTTCTTCGCTTTTGTTTTCATGGCAATCATCGAAAAACAAAAGCACCCTTACACCACAAGAAGTAAGGGAAAAATGCCAGTAACTGAGCTGGAACAGGGTGAGCAATCCCGACCTAAGGGACCTATCAATGCTCAACCTGTGAAAACAAACTCGGTTCCTCCTCCTGTCGAGGAACACATAGTGCCCAAGGCCCCATCCACCTTGGAGGAAAGGTTGTTCAGCTTCATGGACAACATCAAAAGAAGGATGACTAACCTCGAACAAGCGAGGAGTCATAAGACCACCACCATCCGGGAAAGAGCGGATGAGTCTGGGTCCATCTATTCTCCATATGTGGAGAAAACAAAACAGAGTTCCCGTCTCAAGACGGGACCCAGTAAGAGTCGCTCCGAAAGGACTCTTACTACTCGGTTCGTAGAGGATCTTCGGCGGAAGTTGGCCACCGACCCAGCTGTCGGCAACCCGCACGAAATCCTGAGGGTTAAAAGTGCTCCTCTTCGCGAGGACCTTTTAAAGGGATCTTTCCCACCCAACTGGCGGGTACCAAGGATCGAGGCATACGACAGTTCAAGTGATCCACAAGATCACGTGAACCTCTACCTCAACGTCTTGGAACCGCAAACCATCGATGATGGGCTGCTGTGTCGGGCATTCCCCGGCACTCTCAAAGGCAGCGCTTATCGATGGTTCTTTGGTCTGCCAGCTGGCTCAGTCACCAGCTTTGCAGACCTCTCGTCCAAATTCATCGCCCAGCATGTGGGGATGATAAGGATAAAACATAGTGCCAACGCACTCCTGGCACTCAGACAGGATAAACTGTCTCTGAGGGATTATACGGTTAAGTTCACCACAATGATGACAGAGGTGAACGACCTAATCCCGAGTGTGGCCATAGCGGGATACATTAGAGGATTAGTCCCCTACTCCCCTCTGGCCCAAAATCTGACTCTCTACAAGGTGAGTTCTCTGCCCGATCTCTTCCAACGCGCTCAATTGTACATTGAGGTGGAAGAGGAGGACGAGAACAAGCTAGCTGAACTTGGGACTCCTAGCTTCAAAAAGCCTAAGTTTGAGAGGAAGGGGTACAGTGGACACAACAATTTCCGCGACACCTCTAACAGGTATACCAGTAACAAGGCCGAGACTTCCAAAAAAGAATGGAAGCCTAGGCATGATAACAAGGTATACCAAACCTCAACCAGCCAACCGCCTAAGGGTGCAACTCCACTGTGGAAAAGGAACACCCCGCTTACAATCAGCAAAGGCGAGCTGTTTGAGAAGCTAAAGAACCGAGCGGATCTACCTGTCCCTCGTTCTTTAGACCCTGCAGGCAAAGAGGGCCGCACGCAATCTGGGAAATACTGTAAATTTCACAACGACTGCGGCCACCTAACAGACCACTGCAGGGAGTTCTCGTCTTTCGTCGAGCAGTTGATCTCAAAGGGAGAACTTGGCAACTTCGTCAAGAAATCCCGAGGACGGGACAACTGCAAATCTGACCCAAAGGGGAAGCGTCCACGCTCTCCTTCGCCAGATAGCGACAACAGCGAGAACCGCCAGCGAAAGACCATCAATATGATATTTGGTGGTGGATCCGTTGGCCAGAATAGAGGATACTCCTGAAAGGTACTGATGTCACAATTAACACCTCGAGACAACGGAAAGCGGGTCCGCGAGGAGAAGTCAATATACTTCTTCGAAGAGGACCTGGACGATGTCTTGCAACCTGACGAGGATCCACTCGTGATCCAAGCAGACATCGGTCCTAATTCCCGAGTCGAGAGGATGATTGTCGACAGCGGCAGCTCTGCGGATATCCTCTACATGGATACTTTTACCAAGATGGGCCTTAAAAGGGAGGAACTATCTCCCTATAAGGAAGCTATCTACGGTTTCACTAACATCGCTGCGCCAGTGGCCGGTGTTATTGACCTAAAGGTATCCATCGGTTCCAAGCGAAGAAGGGTTAGCCGAACATGCCGTTTCATTGTAGTGGAGGTAGAATCCACTTTCCATGGAATTTTCGGACGCCCCTTCATCCACGGAATCCAAGCAGTCCCGTCTTCTTATCACCAATGCATTCGATACTCAGTAAACGGGTTCGTTGCGACTGCCAAAGGATCACAAAAAGATTCTAGACAAGGATATAAGAAGGCAACTCAGCTGACAAAACTCGACAACATGCTCATCCACGCCCCGCCTAACACCGAGGAGAGGGAAAAATTATAACCTGTGGACGAGACCGAGGTATACCAGCTGGAGGGGGGACATGTGGCACTAGGGAAGGGGTTACCCCCTGCCTTAAAAGCCAAGCTTATGACTATCCTGGAGGAGCACCAGGACAGGTTCGTTTGGGAGGGTGAGGCACCGACACAGATTGCGCGTCAGATTGTGACGCACAAACTGAACGTCGACTCATCCATTCCAGCTCGACGCCAAAAGCGTCGAGTACTCACTTCTGACAGACGGGAGACAGCCAATGAGGAAATATCGAAACTCTTGAATGCAGGGCACATTCGGGAAGTTCGATACCCGACTTGGTTGGCCAACCCCGTTCTGGTCAAGAAGCCCAATGGCAAATGGCGCATGTGTATTGATTTCACTGATCTCAATAAAGCATGCCCCAAGGACAGTTACCCGTTGCTATCTATCGACGAACTAGTCGATGGAGCATCTGGTAACGAACTCCTCTCTATGATGGATGCCCACTCAGGATACAATCAAATCCTGATGCATGACCCTGATGAGGAAAAAACATCCTTCATCACGGACTCAGGGACTTTCTGTTATAAGGACATCCCAGGCTCGATTCATCTTTGTAGCAGTAGACTACTTTACAAAGTGGGTCGAGGCCCAGGCTGTGGCGAAAATCACTCAGGATACGGCGGTCAAGTTTATCTACCGCTCCATAGTCGGTCGATTCGGCGTCCCCCAAGACATTGTCACGGACAATTGCACACAATTCACGGGGGGAAAATTTTCAAGAATGTGCGAGGACCTAAATATAAAACTTCACTTCGCCTCCGTTTACCGACCTCAGGCAAACGGGCAAGTGGAGGTCACCAATAAGGCCATCGTACAGGGATTGAAAAAGAAAATCGAATCAGCCAAAGGGACCTGGGAAGACAAGTTGTGCGAAATCCTATGGGCATATCGTACAACGAGTAAGAACCCCACGGGCAACACCCTTTTTGCCATGACTTATGGAGTGGAAGCAGTCGTGCCAATCGAGATTAGTATACCAACGTATCGAATCTCGAAGTACGACCAACAAACAAATGACCAAAACCTAGCCACAGAGCTAGAACTAAGGGATGAAACCCGTGACGAGGCGGACCTGCGAAACGAATCGTACAAGGCAAGCGTATCAAGGTACCACAATCGCCAAGTACGCAAAAAAGTTTTCTTGCCAGGAACTCTCGTCACGCGGAAGGCTAGCATAACAGAAAGGAATAGGCCAAGAAATAAACTATCTTCCAACTTCGAAGGTCCCTACATCGTTGAGGAGGAGATAAGGCCAGGAACTTATCGCCTACGACGACAGGATGGAACGATGGTTCCTAACACCTGACATGCGGACAACATGCAGCAGTACTACGCATAGTACTCACAAGCATCAAGTTTATTTTCTTTAATTTTCCTAGTATGTATGTTAGTTAATCATAAAATATATTTCCGCATTCTAACCCGTATGGATACCCTAAATCTATTGTGTCGCTTTGGCCTCAGTAGATCAAAGATCATTCCGTTGCTACGGCCCTAATGATCCTATCCAATCTTGTCGCTTCGGCCTTGATATGGATCAATAAGTCACTCCATCACTAGGATAGGAGTCGGACCACATCGTCAAGGGTCCAAATCCAGGGTTAGAATAAATAGGTCCAATTCAGATACGCAAACCTAGAATTGCGACCACGACTCTTATTCGCACGAGCGAACCAAGAATTAGTGGATATCAAACCACTCTCATCTATCGAGTTTAACTAAGATTCATACAACCAAACTTACGTCCTAAGTAGCTAAGTAAACTACGATTCGTACGACCAAACTTACGTCCTAAGTGGCTAAGTAGAGTTAAAAGAATCTAACTTACGTCCAGAGCGACTAAGTTACGATTTGTGAATCTAGTTTAAGTTCAACTACGATTCGTACGACTAAATTTATGTCCTAAGTGGCCAAGTAGAGTTAAAAGAATCTAACTTACGTCCAGAGCGACTAAGCTACGATTTGTGAATCTAGTTTAAGTTAAGTGACTAACTTACGTCCAGAGCGACTAAGTTACGATTTATGAATCTAGTTTAAGTCTAAGTCACAACACATTAGCAAAAAAAAGTAGTTTCATTAACGCAAAAAATAAGTTACAAAATCCACTACAAAATATTAGAAGGAAATCTATTACATAGTCTCTAATCTTCTTCCTTCCTCGCATTGCGAACATCGCTCTTGATCTTATCCAAAGCTTCCTTGTGCTCCAGCTGCACTTCAGAATGTTCTTCTAGCCACGCCATAATGTCAGAAATGTAGTTGGCAGGGGCAGACTCGTAAACACGTGAGGACCAAAAAAGTTCAAGTCCTGGAGTTGATCAGATTGGCCATCAACTTCGAACTCCAAATCCTTGACTTTTTCAGAAGAAGCGTCCAGAGCTTCCTTCATCTTCTTCGACTTCTCCGTGGATCGAGAGAAGCGATCTTCCAAATCTTTCAGAGCGGAAGTGGATTCAGAGAGTTCTACTTTGAGTTTCTGAATTTGCGATTCAGAAACCATAGCATTTCCCACTTCCGCACTTAACTGCGTCTTCAGCCCATCAACTTCTTTTAGGACAGCAGCGAGACGCGACTCAGATTCTTTCAGGGAGTCACATTGTTGGCGAAGATTCGCGATATCGAGTCGGTGCCCAGCACACTCTTTGTTCTTCGCCGCCATCGCTTTCTCGTGCTCAGCAGCTTTCTCCTCTAACTTCTTATTCCGTTGGAAGGTCTTTCTCAACGACCACACTTCTTTGCAGACAGCTTGGTACTTGTCATCAAGCTTGTTGTACTCCTGTTGAGAACGGAGTGTGTCGTTAGCAGATTGCATCCCAATCGATGCATTTGATAGATACGCGACCTACAAAACAAAACAATCAATTAGAAAAATAAAATGAAAAACATATAAATAAAAAGCGATCGTGAGTCACTTACAGCAGATATAGCTTTGCTGAGCTCTTCACGTATCCAATCCCCAGGCTTGGTCAAAAGCAGCTGGGCAGCCTTCGCTCGCACCCCTTCATCGGCAAACAAGCCCGGATAGTCAAAAGTGGTGTGGAAGGGGGCGAATTCAGGAACAGACCTCGAGCTCGACCCAGTCTCGAAGGTCCTGCGAGGGCCAGTTTCTTGGGCCTTCCGTTCTCTAATCAGCTTTGCGCCGCGAAGTCTCACGGCCAAGTGTGGAAGGACCGCCTCGCGGTAGAGATGTGCACCCTTTTTCTTCTTGATTGGATTGCCAGAAGGGTCCTCTGACCGCATGTAGTGTGTCACATCAGAAAATGTAAAGTCCTCTCGCTGACAAAAGCGAAAGGAACTCCTTGCCCGCAATCAAAAGAAGCAAGAGCAGAAGAGATTTTCTTCACCTGCTTCAGTTCAGCCTTGCTCAGGGCGCAAGGAACATCTAGGTGTACGCGGCGAGCATTGGCCCACCTCTCGCGGCTCCCGCGTACAAATGTAGAATCGATAAAAAAGAACTCGCTCTTCCACTGAGGCCCATAATTAGTGGGGAGTTCTATTATCAGCTCTCGTCCGCTAAACCGCTTTGCCAACCCCAACCGACCAGATTCGGAAGCGGGCGCCTTGACAAATTTGAAGAACCAGAAAAACAAGGCGGCAGTTGCAGAGATGTTCAGACTCCAATAGATGTTGGAGAATCCTCTCAAGTAGACAAAGAATGCTGCCTGCATCTGCGATAGCGAAACCCCCCCTTGAAGCAGCACTTCACTCATCAGTGCTGGAATCGGCAGCATCGAGAAGTGTCTGAAATAGAGGCGGGGGATGGCTTGGAACCCGGCTGGAGGTAGATTCGCGGGCTGATATCGTGACCCCCAGAATCGCAGATGCCCAGATATACGAATCCCGCGCAGAATTTCACGGGCTTCAAGTGCGGAGGTAATCGAAAAAGGATGCACAGTCTCGTTCTGAGGCACGAGAGGTGCATTAACAGAAACCTCCTCAAAGGACCCCTCGTCCGTGTCACTGAGGGGTAGCAGTCTAATCTCACCACCCGGCAAGGTCTCACAGTATGCATAGCCGGTGTGGTTCTCCACTCCCCGTAGAACGGGAGGTTCACGTGATCTCCATCCTTGTCCATTTCCATAGGAGGAGGAGTTTGCGATCCGTCAGAAGGATCATTGCGGCTTCGGCTCTGGCCGCGGTCAACTGGCAATTCCTGAGTATAGTCAAAGGGCTCAGGTACCCGTACATCCTCCGCAGAGGGGAAGTGCGTCTTTCCTCTACCACCCATCCCATAAATATGAGGAATGGGGGCATTACTCTCGTCAGGCTTCTCAGAGGAATCCCTTGCATGTTTAGGGTGCTTCCTCTTTCTTTTCTTCGTCCTCTCAGATTCGTCTATCGGCCCTTCAGATTCCACCACTTGGATGGGTTCAGGTTCTTCAGAAACATCCCCCGAGTTTGGGGGCAATGTCGGCGATTTAGGTGCTGAACTCGCCGATGTTGGTACTGAACTCGCAGATCCGAGTTGAATTACTCGGCAAGGTCTCTTAAACATGGGGACACCCCCCTTTCCTTTGGCCGGCGACTTCCCAAGGGGACTCGCCGACTTAGCTGCAAGAGTCGGGGGGATCTCACCCAGTTCAACAGAAGGCTCTGTCACGACTAGAGCCAGGGAGTCATCCGTCAAACTCGCCGATTTCTTTTGAGAACTCGGCGAGTTTTCAGGAGTTAACCCGAGCAACTCGCGGGCAGTAGCCAAGAACTTGACGTTCTGCGGCGCATCGGCATCCGAAATCTCCGACCCACCGCGTGAAGGCGAGGGAATCGGAGACTCAACGGTGTCGAGCACCCCCGTCAAGCCTTCATCGATATCATCATTCAATATGTCGGAGACCAGAGCTTCGGTCTCCGACATTGTCAATCTAGGGAGAGACGGTTGGTCTGCCATAAGTCGGCGATTTAGAATTAGACTCGGCGACTTGGAAAAAAGTTCTGGTGATTGTGATGAGAGTCGGCGAGCTAGGAAGAAACTCGGCGACTTAGAAAGGGGTTAGGGTTTAAAAGGCAAATTAGGGAAAGTGATGTGCGGATTAAAATAATCGACTCACTATTTATAGACCCTGGACAAATTGCAAAAATCCCTCGGAAAATCTAGAAATTACCCGAAGGAAAATCGCTAATTGATTCCCAAATCCACAAGACTCGGCGAGTTTCTCGCAAACTCGCCGAGTTTGGGCAAAAATCACGGGATACGAAGAGGAAATTTCCATACTTGGAAAATTTGCAAATATTTCCCAAGATCCTAAGGATACTCGAAGAGATCCGCCAGCTCATACTAAGACTCGCCGAGTTTATAGGAAAATCGCCGATCAAGGTCAGCGAACCTCCAGGTTTCTCAAAAAACAACCCCAATGCTAAGTCGGCGAGTTAACACCTTAAGTCGCCGACTTAGGATATTATATAGTATCTTAGGGGGAAAATCACAAGCCCCCTTCCAAACATCAGGGGGGAGTATCACAAGCTCTCCCGACATTTCTATCGCTTTGGCTAGAGATCGTCAAACTTCAGGGGGGAGTGTCACAAGCTCTCCCGACTTTTCTGTCGCTCCGGTCGGAAATTGTCAAACTTCGAGGGGGAGTATCACAAGCTCTCTCGATATTTCTATCGCTTTGGCTAGAGATCGTCAAACTTCAGGGGGAAGTATCACAAGCTCTCCTGACTTTTCTGTCGCTCCGGCCGGAAATTGTCAAACCTCAGGGAGGACTATCACAAACTATCTCGACTTTTCTGTCGCTTCGGCCGGAAATAGTCAAACCTCAGGGGGGAGTATCACAAACTCTCTCGACTTTTCTGTCGCTTCGGCCAGAAATCGTCAAAACTCAGGGGGGAGTATCACAAGCTCTCCCGACTTTTTTGTCGCTTCGGCCGGAAATAGTCAAACCTCAGGGGGGAGTATCACAAACTCTCTCGACTTTTCTGTCGCTTCGGCCAGAAATCGTCAAAACTCAGGGGGGAGTATCACAAGCTCTCCCGACTTTTCTGTCGCTTCGGCTGGAAATCGTCAAAACTCAGGGGGGAGTATCACAAGCTCTCCCACTTTTCTATCGCTCCGGCCGGAAATTGTCAAAATTCAGGGGGGCTATAAACAGAGTTACCGTGAACTGGAACTCGATCCATTCTTGACGCTTTGGCCTATGGATTCTGAATCATAACGTCACTATGGGCGGATGAATCGATCTCATCTTGACGCTTTGGCCTTGGTGCTGGATCACACACATTGAACCTTGGTTGGGGGGGGTACTGGCGATGCACGCATGTTTCTTGAGCTCTCTTCAGGGGGAGTACTGGTGAGACATGCCTGATTACGTCAGTCACTCCCAGCAACGCCTTTCAACAAGGACTAGGGCTCCGTCGCTATGGCAGGACCCCCAGAGAGCTTCCACGGTGCGGAACACGTTCATCGTCCAGATCGCCGAGTTAGCCCGTAAGTCGCCCGATTGGACTACCAAGTCGCCGACATACAGGATAACTCGCCGAGTTAAGGCAAGATCGGCAGTATGGTAGACTGTACATCTTGGCCCTAGAAACTCGCCGAGTTAGCCCTAACTAGGCGACTTCCATACCTGAATCGACGACTTACAACCGTTACTCACCGTCAGCCAACGTTATAAATGTTACCATATATGACCATAGGCGCGATGTCCGCCTTTGATTGCGCCCTCCGAGATCCTATAAAAAGGGTCTCAAGGGGACACTAAAAGGCACGATTCAAGTTCCTCTTTCACACCAGAGCATCACTACGAAACTCGGCGAGTCTCATTAGAATCGCCTAGTTTCCACTTGCAGGTATTTGACGTAGAGCGTGCGTCGTGGACTCCAAAGCCTCCGGCATCAACCTCGCACCACCGCGAGCCCTGGTAGAAGATTCAGTGCTTCATCATCGTCAAGCATGGAAAAGCACCCTGATGATCTGAGAGAAACCCTTGATACATTAAAGCAATACGGAATGAAGCTCAACCCAGCCAAGTGCGCATTCGGAATCAAGGAAGGCAAGTTCCTTGGTTTCTATGTAGGTCAGCACGGGATCAAACCTAATCCCGAAAAAATCCAAGCTATCTTTGATATGGAAGCCCCCCGCACAATCAGAGAAGTACAAAGGCTGAACGGTCGAATTAATGCACTCAGTCGTTTTATATCACAAACGGCTGACAAGTGTAAACCGTTCTTCCAATTACTAAAAACTACGGCTAAGGGTAGTATCACTTGGATACCAGAGTGCGAGGAGGCATTTACCATCAAGGGGCAAGCTGTGGCGGACTTCATTATCGAACTCACACAATCCAATTTGGCCCAACCTTGGGTTGTAAAAGTAGACGGCTCGAGTTGCAGCACAGGCTCGGGTATCGGAGTGAAAATCCATAGCCCGGATGGAAAAAATTACGAACACACGGTACGACTTCATTTCCCGACTTCTAACAACGTCGCGGATTATGAAGCGGCCACACACGGCCTGAAGCTGTTAAGAACTCTCGGTGCTGAGAATGTCACGCTCCGCACTGACTCCCAGCTCGTGGCTCGGCAAACCACTGGTGAATTCACTTGTAAGGAACTACAAATAACCAAGTATGTGGAGGCGATGATAGCTCTCACCAAACAGTTCGTCGAGTTCAAGATCGAGCAGATCCCTCGAATCCAAAATTCACCCGCTGACGCTTTGGCACGTTTAGCGTCAGCTTGGGAGGGAGGGCAGCACGAGATTTTAGTGGACTCTATACTCCAGCCCACATGCCAAGTATTAGCTGTTACCTCCAACCCTCAAGAGGATTGGAGGCAACCAATATTGGCATTCATTCAGAATGGAGTACTTCCTAGCAATAAAGGAGAGGCCAAAAAGTTGAAACATAAAGCAGAAAAATACTGTGATATCGGAGGGGTACTTTACAAAAAGTCCTTCGATAGCCCGCTGCTACGCTGTTTGGCCCAACCCGATACAGATAGGGTTCTTCAGGAAGTACACGAAGGCTCGTGCGGACTCCATGAAGAAGGAAGAGCACTGGCCTTCAAAATCATAAGGCTAGGGTACTACTGGCCCACTCTAAGGTTGGAAGCTCGCACTTAAGTTCGCAAGTGCCGAGCATGTCAGCTGCACAGCCCCATGCAGCAGAAAACATTCCGCGGACATGACTCCGATTCTGAGTTCAATCCCTTCGCAAGGTGGGGACTAGATATCGTAGGTCCATTCCCCCCTCAACATCCCAGGCTCGTTTCATCTTTGTAGTAGTAGATTACTTAACAAAGTGGGTTGAGGCTCAGGCTGTAGTGAAAATCACTCAGGACGTGGCAGTTAAATTCATCTACCGCTCCATAGTCTGTCGATTCGGTGTCCCCCAAGACATTGTCACGAACAATGGCAAACAATTCACAGGCGATACACGCATGTTTATTGTGCTCTCTTCAGGGGGGAGTACTGGTGAGACATGCCTAATTACGTCAGTCACTCCCAGCAACGCCTTTCAACAAGGACTAGGGCTCTGTCGCTATGGCAGGACCCCCGGAGAGCTCCCACGGTGCGGAACACGTTCATCGTCCAGATCGCCGAGTTAGCCCGTAAGTCGCCGATTGGATTACCAAGTTGCCGACATAAAGGATAAGTCGCCAAATTAGGGCCAAGATCGGCAGTATGATAGACTGCACATCTTGCCCCTGGAAACTCGGCGAGTTAGCCCTAACTAGGCGACTTCCATACCTGAATCACCGACTTACGACCGTTACTCGACGACAGCCAACGTCATAAATGTTACCATATATGACCATAGGCGCGATCTCCGCCTTTGAGTTCGCCCTCGAGACCCTATAAAAAGGGTCCCGAGGGGACACTCAAAGGCACAATTCAAGTTCCTCTCTCACATCAGAGCACCACTAAGAAACTTGGCGAGTCTTACTAGAATCGCCTAGTTTCTACTTGCAGGTATTTGACGTAGAGCGCGCGTCGTGGACTCCAGAGCCTCCGGCATCACCTCGCACCACCGCGAGTCCTGGTAGCAGATTCAGTGATTCATCAATAGAAAATCGATTATTTTAATCCGCACATCACTTTCCCCAAATTTCCTAAACCCTAATCTCGAATCCCTAACATAAGTCGACGACTTTCTCTCTAAATCGCCGACTCTCATGTCAGACCAACCGACGCTTCCGCAGATTACAATGTCGGAGACCGAGGCTCTGGTAGACGATATCCTCCACATTGATATCGATGAGAGCCTTGCGGCGGTGCTCAACACCGTTGAGTCTCCGATCCCCTCGCCTACGCGCGGTGGGTCGGAGGTTCCAGTTGTTGATGCACAGTCGGACGCTAGGTACTGTGCCACTGCACGCGAGTTGCTAGGGCTCACTCCTGAGAAATCGCCGAGTTCTACCAAGAAATCGGCGAGTTTGGGATGTGACTCCGAGGCTTAAGTCGTGGTAGGGCCTTCACTTGAAACGGGTTTGGTCCCTTCCGCTGTTGCTTCTAAATCGGTGAGTTCCCTTGGGAAGTCGCCGACTAAGGGCACGGGGGGTATCCCCATCTTCAAAAGACCTCGTCGAGTTATTGACCTGAGGTCGGCGAGTTCGAAGCAAACATCGGAGAGTTTAATATCTAAATCGCCGACATTGCCTCAAAACTCGGGGGCTGAAGTGGAAGAGTATGTAGCCCTTCAGGTGGTGATACCTGATGTTCTGGTCACCCCACAGACGGTGCCATTTACTGGTGAGACATACCTGATTACGGCAGTCACTTCCAGTAACGCCCTTCAACAAGGACTAGGGTTCCGTCGCTTTACGCCGGACCCCCGGAAGGCTCCCACGGTGCGGAACAAGTTAATCGTCAAATCTCCGATCCACCGCGCGAAGGCGAGGGGATCGGAGACTCAACGGTGTTGAGCACCGCCGCAAGACTCTCGTTGATGTCGCTGTGGAGGATATCGTCGACCAGAGCCTCGGTCTCTGACGCGGTGAGCTGAGGGAGTGTTGATTGGTTCGGGTCTGCCATGAGAAAGTCAGCGATTTAGAGAGAAAGTCGACGACTTAGGTTAGGGATTCGGGATTAGGCGATTTAGGAAAAGTGATGTGCGGATTAAAATAATCGATTCGCTAATTATAGACCCTGGAAAAATTGCAAAACACCCTCGAAAAATCCAAAAATTATGCGACGAAAAATCGCTATTTGATTCTCGAATCTCCAAGACTCGACGAGTTATACATAAACTCGCCGAGTTTAGGAAAATATCATGGGATATGGCAACGAAGATTCCATATTTGAGAATTTTGCAAATATTTCCCAAAATCCCAAGGATCTTCTAAGAGATCCGCCAGCTCATCATAAAAGTCGCCGTTTTTCGAAAAAATGCCCGATCCAGGTGGGCAAAATTGCAAAACTGTTGTAAACATTAAATCGCCGACACAGAGTGATGAAGCACTAAATCTGCTACCAGGGCTCGCGGTGATGCGAGGTTGATGCCGGAGGCTTTGGAGTCCATGACACACGCTCTACGTCAAATACCTGCAAGTGGAAACTAGGCGATTCTAATGAGACTCGCCGAGTTTCGTAGTGCTGCTCTGGTGTGAGAGAGGAACTTGAATCGTGCCTTTGAGTGTCCCCTTGGAACCCTTTTTATAGGATCTCGGAGGGCGCAATCAAAGGCGTACATCGCGCCTATGGTCATATATGGTAACATTTATGACGTTGGCTGTCGCCAAGTAACGGTCGTAAGTCGCCGATTCAGGTATGGAAGTCGCCTAGTTAGGGCTAACTCGGCGAGTTTCTAGGGCCAATATGTGCAGTCTACTATACTACCGATCTTGCCTTAACTCGGCGAGTTATCCTGTATGTCGGCGACTTGGTAGTCCAATCGGGCGACTTACGGGCTAACTTGGCGATCTGGACGATGAACGTGTTCCGCACCGTGGGAGCTCTCCGGGGGTCCTGCCATAGCGACGGAGCCCTAGTCCTTGTTGAAAGGCGTTGCTGGGTAGTGACTGATGTAATCAGGCATGTCTCACGACAGAGTAAAAAGCACTATCCTCTGGAGGGAGTATCACGAGCTCTCTCCAAAGCTTTTGTCGCTTCGGTCAGAAGTCATTGCACTTCAGGGGGGAGTATCATGAACTCTCTCCTACTCTTCTGTCGCTTCGGCCAGAAGTCACCACTTCAGGGGGGTATCACGAACTCTCTCCTACTCTTCTGTCGCTTCGGCCAGAAGTCACCACTTCAGGGGGGAGTATCACGAACTCTCTCCTACTCTTCTGTCGCTTCACCACTTCAGAGGGGAGTGTCACGAACTCTCTCCTACTCTTCTGTCGCTTCGGCCATAAATCATTGCACTACGGGGGGAGTATCACAGACTCTCTTCGACACTTTTGACGCTTCGACCAAAAATCGTCACGCTTTTCGTAGGTACTCAAGGGAGAAGTATCATGAGCTCTTCCCAATGCCTCTGTCACTTTGGCTAGACGTCTGGGGGAGTATCAAACTCTCCCGACACTTCTGTCGCTACGGCCGGAAGTTGTCAAATTTGTGCACGATAAATCTGTCGCTTCAGCTAGAATTATCAAGGATTTTTTGAACAAGAGGAGGAGTAACGCGAAAGGTAATAAGTCAATATAATATGTATTTTAGACTGATATAGTTGTTTTGCAGGATGTTTTCTTTTTTGCAGGTAAGATTCTGTTGCTTCGGTTAGAATCGGATCTATTTTGTCGTTTTGGCCTTAAAAGATCCAGGTCCATTTTGTCGCTTTGGCCTTAATGGACCAAGAATTATTTTGTCGCTTTGGCCCTAATAATTCTTCTATCTTGTCGCTTTAGCCTTGATAGACCAGAGATCATTTTGTCGCTTTGGCCTTAATGATCTCAACCCATCTTGTCACTTTGGCCTTGATGGGGTAACCGTCGTTGCGGACACAAAAGTCGCTCTTGATCAGAGTTGACTATAAACATTATTTCTAACAATGAACTAGATTCTGATAGTGAATCAATGGATTCTGTCGCTTTGACCGGAATCAGACTCTGATGGTGAGTCAATTCATCTTGTCGCTTAGGCCTTGATGACACAGCAAAAGTCTCCCTTGATCAGGGTCGGACTATATACATGTAGTTCCGTTGGCCTGAAACTAGATTATGTCGCTTCGGCCAGAATCATTCTATTTCGTCGCTTTGGCCTTAATGGATATGGAATCATTGCGTCGCTGTGGCCGCAATGACTCGATCCCATCTTATCGCTTTGGCCTTGATGCGCATCCCACACACAACCTTGCTTGGGGGGGATACTGGCGATAACACGCATGTTTCTTATGCTCTCTTCAAGGAGGAGTACTGGTGAGACATGCCTGATTACATCAGTCGCTCCCAGCAACGCCCTTCAACAAGGACTTGGGTTCCGTCGCTTTATGCCGGACCCCCGGAAGGCTCCCACGGTGCGGAACACGTTCATCGTTAATTCACCGAGTTAACTCGTAAATCGCGATGGGACTACCAAGTCGTCGACTTTACGGGTAAGTCGCCGAGTTAGACCCAGATCGGTAGTATGGTAGACTGCACATCTCGACCCTTGAAACTCAGTGACTTAGTGTCTAAATAGGCGATTTCCATACCTTAATCGTCGATTTACGACCATTACTCGCAGCCAGCCTACGCCATAATGGGCAATAAATGCGCCCAAATATGGCAACAGGCGCGATGTCCGCCTTTGGTCGCGCCCTCCGAGACCCTATAAAAAGGGTCCCAAGGGGACACTCAGAGGCACAACACAAGTTCCCTCTCCACTAGAACAGCACTAAGATAATAGCCGATTCTCTCCAGAATCGTCCATTCTCTCCTTGCAGGTATTTGACGTAGAGCACGCGTCGTGGACTCCAGAGCCTCCGGCATCACCTCGCACCACCGCGAGCCCTGGTAGAAGATTTAGTGCTTCATCAATGTCCTTCAACAAGGACTAGGGTTTCGATCGCTTTATGCCGGACCCCCAGATGGCTACCACGTGGCGGAATAAAGGTCATCGTCAAATCAATGAGTCTAACACGTAAATCACCGATATTAGTGGTAAATCGCCGAGTTACTCGCTGCCGGCCCACGTTATAATGGGCCATTAATGTGCCCCATTATGGCACGGGTACGATGCCAGCCGCAGAGTGCGCCCCCAAAGACCCTATAAAAGGGGTTCCAAGGGGTCACTCCAAGGCATAATATCAGTTCCACACACACTAGAGCATACTCAGAGAGAATCGCCTATTCTCTCCCTACAGGATTTGACGTAGAGCGCACGTCGTGGACTTCAGAGCCTCCACCCCTCCTCGCACCACCACGACCCCCTGGTAGCAGATTTCGTGCTTCATCAACTCTGTTCAGACAAACTGAAGGATACATTATCCCCTGGCATGGATCTGTTAACAGACCAAGGGTTCCCCCACGCCCGCTGGTAAGAACGGTATGGCTCCTCTCCAACATCTTCTTTCACACGAACCGCCCTATCTGAAGTGTGATTTTTATTAGTGACTGGCGATTACTGGTCCTCCTGGTTCACTTCTATCATTGTTGTGATCCCTAAGTTTTCCTTCATATGAATTATCTGCTTTGGCTGCTCTGAATCCATTTCACATCAGAGTCACCACTGATAATTTAGTATTGAGTATATACCAGACAATTTCTTACAAGTATATTACAAATGTACCCCCTCTACATTCAACTCCTAGGGTTAATTATACACTGTCTTACCAGACCGAGCCTTCTATTACTGGACCAAACCCAGCCTGGCCGACCCGACCGGCCCGACCTTCCCGTCCGGGTTAAGACCCGTCGTGGTAGAATGGGTCCGCCCGTCCTGTTTAACTAACTAACCCGACCCGAGCCATTTTGGTCAACCTAACTGAAACATCCAATAATGGCTTGATGCTATTGTTTTATTACTTTTGTTAGTTTTATAAATAGATGGTTTAAATGAATGCAAAATCTTATTTAAGAAGGTAAAAAACAAGTTATTTTACACATTGAATCGGCAAAAGCAAAAACATACCGGCTATAGTTTATGTATATTAAAAGGAAAAAGTTTCTACCAGGAATTGTTTGTATCCCTTTTTCGTAATGTAAGTCTATTTTCGTTTATTGATCTTCCCTCAATCAATCAGTTGTCTAATTCTATATTTTTTATTTCGATTTTCCTTTAACAATTATAACATCTATTTATTCAGAAAATATTATTTTCAATTCGATAACATGTCTCTAATTACACCACCAAGGACAAGGTCCTCGGAACTAAACGATCATATTTCTCGTACTGACCGAGAAGTTTACACTTGTCTCTCAGAAGCTCATTGCAATGGGCTTTTCTGCTGAAGACTTTATGGCACTTTTTGAAAATAACTGGAGACTTGATAACTCGATACATTGGCTACTTCATAGACGTAGGACGATGGAGATTACACGTCGAGACCTCACACATAGTTCGAACATTGATATTTCAAATGACTCGAAGGTGATTAAAGAGCTGTCAAGAAGATTTAATCGTACGAGGCGACATGTTGAAAGAATCGTGATTTCATATGACGGAGATCTTGAAAAAACAATAAATTTTTTGATGTTAAATCAGCAACAACATATAAGGTAAAAATCTGTTTACCCATTTAACATCCAACATTCGATGTCTGGTGATATTTGGGATTTTTTTTAAAAATCTTCTATTTCCAGATATGAAATTTTGTAACCTACCAACTGTTTACATCAATCTAGGACTAGAGATTGAATTCCACCACAGTTTATATCATCAAATGTTCCCACAGACATCAACATTCAAATTCAAGAAGAAGCATCGAGAAATGCAAGATGCACGATCCAACACCCAAAATTTACAACAAATGTTATTAATGAGTTATCTCCAATAAATGGAGAGTGGGATCCATTCAAGCCTTCTTTCTTTGATACTGTGAGGGAAAACTGGTTGAAATATTGGTCTAATGATCAAAATCCATTTCAGCGTTCTACCTTTGACATGGCAACGGAAAGAAGTTTGTATCAGTCTAATTATCGGAATCAATTCGACCATCCTTCGTTTGACATGATAAGGGAAACAAGTTTGCATCAGCCTAATGATCGGAATCCATTCGAGCATCTTTCCTCTGACATGGTGAGAAAAAGAAATTTGTGTCACCCCAATGACGCAAATCAGTGTAATTTGGACTCCTCTTCACATTTTGATTCGGTAGAAATGGCCCTCGAGATATTTTCAGAAACTCCTGTTGCGTCTCGAGGCTATTCGCGAATTTTGTTAGATCATCAAAATCGTATCGAGCGCCACAGCATTTGAATTGGGGATTCAACTCATTGCCTCGAATTTTGATCATATAGACTGGAGTATAGATTCAACACCAACAAACTTTGATGTAGTGCCAAGTAAGCGAAATGAATTGGTTCGGACAATATAAGACCCAACATCGATTTTTGGTGATATTGATCTGGAGGCATGGGTAATGGATTGAGAGGACGGTTATACAAACGAGGTAGGGAATGAATATCGGGATGATAATTATTATTACTAATTGATATATTTTATTGACGGAGCAGTTTATTTATTTGGGAAATTGATATATCATTTCCCAAAAACACATTGCATTTTTTTCAATGTTCTATCTTTCTTCAATTTTCAATTTATGTATTCACATATTTGCTTTGAATCAATGAGTGTTATTGTTTGAATGGAGTAAATGAACCAAATCATATTGTTTTTGTATTTTTTATTCTTCAACCTTTTTTATCAAAATTCTTCACTTCTTAAAAAGATTGGAATTAAATATTTGGGAGACAAAATCAACAATCATTAACTTAATCATCCACACACAAAGATAGAACAACATACAAAAACTTCTACACATGTGTTACCTCAAATAACAACTTACAAATACTTAATATACATCATTTTCATACAACTCAACTATAACCTCTTTTATTTACGATGCCTATCATGCATCATCAGAGTTCTATCTAAACTCTTTTATTTATCGTTAACATTCACTACAAAAAAGGACCTAAGATAGTGTGTTTTTAATGACGAAAATCCTCCATCAATTGTTTTAGTCCGCCAAGGAAAAAGGCTTGGTCTAGATTGAGGATTTAATTAATTTCCGATGGCAGTGTTTAAATGGCGTCCCCAATTTGGGTTATTATTTGCGTCTAGCTCAAGCCATAATGGTCGTAACAGCTACCATTATGGCCAGGTGCGATCTCCTCAGCGGATTACGCCCCCAGAGGTCTTATAAACGGGGACCACGGGCTCCATCCAAAGGCATCGGTTCCATTGATTCTAGAGCATAATTCACAGAGCAATCACTGATATACTACCTGTAATCGTCGATTCCCTCCCAGAATACTTCACGTAGAGCGTGCGTCGTGGATCTCAGAGCCTCCTATACGAGAAGGTAGTCGCTCGCACCACCGTGAGCGCTGGTAGAACTTTATGTTCCTCATTGGTGAGACAAGTCTGAGTACGTTAGTCACTCCCAGCAATGCCCTTCAATAAGGACTAGGGTTCTATCGCTATATGTCGGACCCCCGGAAGGCTCCCACGGTGCGGAATAAAGGTCATCGTCAAATCGCCGAGTTGACCCGTAAATCGCATGTTGGGTTACCAAATCGGCAACTTTAGTGGTAAATCTCTGAGTTTAGGCTGAGATAGTCAGCATTGGTAGGCTGCAGATCTCGTCCCTTAGAGGTTGCCGAGTTTGCCACTAAATAGACGATTCCCTAACTAAATCGCCGCCTGCCTGTGATATAATGGGCCATAAATGCGCCCCGTTTTGGCAACAGGCACAATGCTCGCCGTGGATTGCGCCCCGATGGACCCTATAAAAGGGGTCCCAAGGGGTCACTCCAAGGTAGATTACCAGTTCCACCATAACTAGAGCAATACAGAGAGAATCGCCGATTCCCACACCAGAATCACTTATTCTCTGATGAAGCACGAAATCTGCTATTAGAGGGCTTGCGGGGTTGCGAGGAAGGTCGGAGACTCTGGAGTCCACGACGCGCGCTCTACGTCAAATCCTGTCAGAGGAGAATAGATGATTCTGGTATGGAAATCGGCAATTCTCTCTGTATTACTCTAGTAGTGGTAGAACTTGTATTCTGCCCTGGAGTGACCCCTTGGGACCCTTTTTATAGGGTCTTCGGGGGCGCACTCGACGACGGGCATCGTGCCTGCTACCATAATAGGGCACATTAATGGCCCATTATGGCGTAGGCAGGCGACGAGTAACGGTCGTAAATCGGCGATTCAAGTATGGAATCACCTATTTAGTGGCAAACTCGTCGACTTTCGAGGGAAGAGATGTGCAGTCTACCATATTGCCAATCTGGGCCCTAACTCGGCGATATACCACTAAAGTCGGCGATTTGGTAGTCCAATCGTGATTTACGGGTTAACTCGACGATTTAGAGATGAATTTGTTCCGCACCGTGGAAGCCTTCCAGGGGTTCGACATATAGCGACAGAACCCTAGTCCTTGTTGAAGGGCGTTACTGGTAGTGACTGTCGTACTCAGGCATGTCTCACCATTATCCTCTGATAGGATTTGACGTAGAGCGCGCATCGTGGACTCCAAAGCCTCCAGCATCACCTCGCACCACCACGAGCCCCTGGTAGTAGATTCAGTGCTTCATCAGCTGGCGCCGTCTGTGGGACTATCAAACCACCGATATCTCATCGTAATAGCGAAATTTTCTTTGCAAAGTTCGGCTTGATCTCTCCTAGATGGATCGCTGACTTTGTCGACTAAAATCGCCGATTTATATCAAAAATCTTTGATTCTTGTCTGAAGCTTTGGTTGGACTTCTATTCTAGAAATGGCCGACTTCACCTTGAGAATCTTCAATTTGGAATATCGTCTGTTAACTAAGAGTGTTGTCCACGGCTCTGTTCAAAAACTCCCTAGAGTTAAAATTGCCGATTTAGACCCCTAAATCGCCGATTTTCTTTGTTTTTCAGCAAGCTCGGTCAAGTCATCCTTGCCTTTGGAACTACTTCGCTTTTGTTTCAATAGCTCCCGAAAAACAAAAGCATTCTTACTCCACAAGAGTGAGTAAGAAGATACCGGCTAGAATGCCACAGATACCTGAAGGGGATCGTGCTGAGACTTCTCAGACAAACATGCCTGAAGGGAATGAGGCTCAGCCTAACCAGCCCTCCCAGGCAAACTCAGCTTCTCAACAGAATGAGGAGAAAATGGTACCGACTCCTCCTCCTACTATGGAAGAAAGGTTGATGGATTTCATGGAGAACATGGAAAGAAGAATGAACAACCTCGAGGCTGCGAGGAGTAAAAGGACCACCACCCGAGATAGGACGGGTGAGTCAGGATCATACTATTCTCCATCTCCGGAGAAAACAAAGTATAGTTCTCATCATAGGTCAATGGCAGATCCTAGTAAAAGTCAATGGCAGATCCATCTGCGAGGAAGGCCGGAGGCTCTGGAGTCCACGACGCGCGCTCTACGTCAAATACCTGCAAGTAGAAACTAGGCGATTCTAGTGAGAATCGACGAGTTTCTTAGTGGTGCTCTGGTGAGAGTGGAACTTTTATCGTGCCTTTGAGTGTCCCCTTGGGACCCTTTTTATAGGGTCTCGGAGGGCGCAGTCAAAGGCGGAGATCGCGCCTATGGTCATATATGGTAACATTTATGACGTTGGTTGTCGTCGAGTAACGGTCGTAAGTCGGCGATTCAGGTATGGAAGTCGCCTAGTTAGGGCTAACTCGCCGATTTTCTAGGGCCAAGATGTGCAGTCTACCATACTGCCGATCTTGCCTTAACTCGGCGAGTTATCCTTTATGTCGGCGACTTGGTAGTCCAAGTCCAGTTGGCGACTTACGGGCTAACTCGGCGATCTGGACGATGAACGTGTTCCACACTGTGGGAACTCTCCGGGGGTCCGGCCAAAGCGACGGAACCCTAGTCCTTGTTGAAAGGCATTACTGGGAGTGACTGCCGTAATCAGGCATGTCTCACCAATACTCCCCCCTGAAGAGAGCAAAAGAAACATGCGTGTATCACCAGTACCCCCCCCCAACCAAGGTTCAGTGTGAGTGATCCGACCCAAGGCCGAAGCGACAAGATGAGATCGAATCATTCTGCCCACAGTGACGTACTGATTCTGTATCCATTAAGGCCTAAGCGTCAAGAATGGATAGATTTTGGCCAAAGCGACAGAATCGAGTTCCAGGCCAACGGAAACTCTTATTTATAGTCTTACCCTGATCAAAGACGACTGCACTGTGTTTATCAAGGCCGAAGCGACAAGATTAATTCCGGCCAAAGTGACGGAATCTGATTCAGGCCGAAGCGACAGAATCGGGCTCTAGCCGAAGCGATAGAATCGAGTTCTAGCCGAAGCGATAGAACTAATGTTTATAGTCCACCCTGATCAAGAGCGACTTAAAGTCCGCAACGACGGCCCCTTCAAGGCTTAAAGGAAAAGATGGGTTGAGATCATTAAGGCCAAAGCGACAGAATGATTTCTAGTCTATCAAGGCAAAAGCGGCAAGATAGATTGACTCACTATCAGAGTCTGATTCTGGCCGAAGCGACAGAATAGTACCTACAAAAAAGAAAACATTCTGGCCGAAGCGACAGAATAATACCTGCAAAAAAGAAAACATCCTGCAAAACAACTAGATCAGTCTAAAACGCATATTATTATTGACCAATTTAACTTACCGTGCGATTTTACCTCTCGTGATATTCTCCTTTTGCTCGAACCTATCCTTGGTAAATCTGTTGATAGATTTACCGTGCTAACATTTGACGACTTCCGGCCATAGCGACAGAAGTGTCAGGAGAGCTTGTGATACTCCCCCTATGACGATTTCTGGACGGAGCGACAGAAATGTCGGGAGAGCTTGTGATACTCCCCCCAGAAATTCGACGATCTCCAGCCGAAGCGATAGAAATGTCGGGAAAGCTTGTGATACTCCCCCCCTGAAATATGACGATCTCCAGCCGAAGCGATAGAAATGTCGGGAGAGCTTGTAATACTCCCCCCCTGAAATATGACGATCTCCAGCCGAGGCGATAGAAATGTCGGGAGAGCTTGTGATGCTCTCCTTTTGTTTGCTGAAGGGGACTTGTGATACTCCCCCCCTAAGATATTATGTGACATCCTAAGTCGGCGACTTAGCATCGTGGTTGTTCTTAGAGGTTCGTTGGAGGGAGCTTGTGATACTCCCCCCCTAAAATACTATGTGATATCCTAAGTCGGCGACTTAATGTATTAACTCGGCGACTTAGTACCGGGATTATTCTGTGAGAAACCTAGAGGTTTGCTGACCTAGATCGGCGACTTTCTTATAAACTCGGCGAGTCTTAGTATGAGCTGGCGGATTTCTTAGAAAATCCTTGGGATCTTGGGAAATATTTGCAAATTTTCCAAATATGGAAGTTCCTCCTTCGTATCCCGTGATTTTTGCTCAAACTCGGCGAGTTTGCGAGAAACTCGGGGGCTAGGTTGCCGGCTAAGGGCAAGGGGGGTGTCCCCATCTTCAAAAGGCCTCGCCGAGTTATTAAACTGGGATCGGCGAGTTCTACTCAAACATTGGCGATTCTGGACCCTAAGTTGCCGATATTGCCCCAAAACTCGGGGGCTGAGGTTGAAGAAGTTGTGCCCATTCAAGTGGTGGCACCTGAGAGGCCGATTGATGAATCTGAGAGGTCTAAGAAAAGAAAGTGGAAACACCCTAAGCACGCGAAGGAATCTCGCGAGGGTGACACCCCCATTCCTCCTACTCATGGGATGGGGGGTAGACGAAAGAAGCACTTCCCCTTTGCGGAGGGCGTACGGGTTCCTAAGCCCTTTAACTATGATCAGGAAATGGAAATGGACCGCGGCCAAAGCC
>LFYR01001882.1:35304-48982 GCA_001185155.1 Zostera marina
GATGTATCCCGCTATGGCCACACTTGGGATTAGAACATTCACTTCTATCATCATTGTTGTGAACTTGATCGTGTAGTTCCGCAGAGACAACTTATCCTGTCGAAGTGCCAAAAGTGCGTTGGCACTGTGTTTAATCCTTATCATCCCCACATACTGAGCGATGAACTTGGATGAGAGGTCTGTGAAGCTGGTGATTGAGCCAGCTGGCATACCGGAGAACCATCGATAAGCACTGCCCTTGAGAATGTCGGGGAATGCTCGACACAACAGCCCATCATCGATGGTTTGCGGTTCCAGGATGTTAAGGTAGAGGTTTACGTGATCTTGTGGATCACTTGAACCGTCATACGCTTCAATCCTGGGTACCCGTCAGGTAGGTGGGAAAGATCCCTTAAAAGGTCCTCGCGAAGAGGAGCAATTTTGATCCTTAGGATCTCGTGCGGATTGCCGACAGTTGGGTCGGTGGCCAGTTTCCGACGAAGATCCTCTACAAACGGGTGGTAAGAGTCCTTTCGGAGCGACTCTTACTGGGTCCCGTTTTAAGACGGGAACTCTGTTTGATTTTCTCCGCAGATGGAGAGTAGATGGACCCAGATTCTTCCGCTTTTTCACGGATGGTGGCGGTCCTTTGACTCCTCGTTTGCTCGAGGTTAGTCATCCTTCTTTCTATGTTGTCCATAAAACTGAACAACCTTTCCTCCAAGGTGGGTGGAGACTTGGGCACTATGTGTTCCTCGACGTGTGAAGGAACCGAGTTTGTTTGATCAGGTTAAGCATTGCTGGGTCCCTTTGGTCGGGATTGCTCGCCCTGCTCCAGCTCAGTTGTTGGCATTTTACCCTTACTTCTTGTGGCGTAAGGGTGCTTTTGTTTTTCAATGATGGCCATGAAAACAAAAGCGGAGAAGTACCAAAGCGGGGAGGTGACCTGACTGAGCTTGTTCGGAAAAAAAAAATAAGTCGACGACTTAAGGGGCTAAATCGGCGACTTTAGATTTCGAGGTGTTTTTCGAAAAAAGTCGTAGACAGCACTCTTAGCTAGCAGACGATATTTCGGATCGGGCGATTCTCAAGGATAAGTCGACGATTTAAGGTTAAATCGGACCTGGACCGAGAATCGAACGATCTAACTCGGCGACTTATTTCACAAACTCGGCGAACCCTCTAAGAGAGCTCAAACCGGATTTTGCAAAAAAAATCGCGGGTGATTCGGTAGTCCCACAGACGGCGCCAGCTGATGAAGCACTGAATCTGCTACCAGGGCTCGCGGTGGTGCGAGGTGATGTCGGAGGCTCTGGAGTCTACGACGTGCGCTCTACGTCAAATACCTGCAAGTAGAAACTAGGCGATTCTAGTGAGAGTCGCCGAGTTTCTTAGTGGTGCTCTAGTGAGAGTGGAACTTGTGTTGTGTCTTTGAGTGTCCCCTTGGGACCCTTTTTATAAAGTCTCGGAGGGCGTAATCAAAGGCGGACATCGCGCCTATGGTCATATATGGTAACATTTATGACGTTGGCTGACGGCGAGTAACGGTCGTAAGTCGGCGATTCAGGTATGGAAATCGCCTATTTAGGGCTAACTCGCCGAGTTTCCAGGGGCGAGATGTGCAGTCTACCATACTGCCGATCTTGGCCCTAAGTCGACGACTTGGTAGTCCAATCGTGACTTACGGGCTAACTCGACGATTTGGACGATAAACTTGTTCCGCACCGTGGGAGCTCTCCGGGGGTCCGGCCAAAGCGACGGAGCCCTAGTCCTTGTTGAAAGGCGTTGCTGGGAGTGACTGCCGTAATCAAGCATGTCTCACTAGGCACCCGGACCGTCCAGGCCGCCCCGACAAATAACATAGAATAAGAACGCGAAAGCGATATGCAAAATCGAAGAGTGTTCTTTATTTTACAGGTAAAAAAAGGGGGAAGCAACATTAGGGGAGGCACGACAGTCACGACGGGGGAGTCGGCGAAATGTAGTCAGCGAGGTCAGCCTCCAAGTCCTCCTCTTTGCTGTCACCAACATAAGTGCGAGGTTGCACAATGGGAGGCCCAACCCCATCAACGACTTGCCAGCGCTCCCACTCCGACGGGGTCCGGGGCACAACAGCGGCGGCAAGCTCGGAGCAGGCGAATCGGCACATGGCACGGTGATGCTCTTGGCTTTTGCAGAATCCCGCGCGCTTCTCAACCGCCATTTGGCGCGTAGCTTCGGTCTGGTACTCAGCGAACTTGGCCTAGAACCTAGTGGACAAAGCGAAAGCGGCCCCGACATGGTCCTCGGACAGCTTTTTGGCGTGCTCGATCGTAAGAAAAAGAGCTCCTTGGGACTTAGCAGCACGGTTCTCCGCCCACTTAAGGCGGGACTCACAGGTCAGGGCCTGCTTCTCGACGTCAGCGAGACTTTGTTCCAGGGCCTGCCTCTCACTGGACACCTTCTCTAGCTGGATCTGGTGGTCCTCCACGTCTTTCGACGCCCCCAACACGGTTTGATCCCACGCGTTCACAACGGCAGAGACCTCCTCAGACAGACTGGTCACCCGCTCGCTAAGCCGACGGAGCTCCTCCTTCAAGTCTCGACCCCGCTAGTGGCGCAGTAGGCAAGAGCGGCCCCGCGAAGGCTATCGACATATAGGTCCTGATCAAGCGTCGAGACATCCCGCGCATTAAGGTCTGTATACTCGGCCTCGTCCTGAAGGAACGGCTGCAGAAGGTTGAAGCCTTTCAAAAGCATTCCCGCCATCTGCGGGATAGAAGTAGAGGGATGAACACGCGCGGGCTCCGCAGGGTACTTGCCCGTGAGATAAGCGGAGTCCAAGGCCACACCGAACCCCTGCCGGGCCAACATTCCCCCCTCCAAGGCATAGGCAGGTTTGGAAAGACCGCGTCGCGAGCTTCCCCCGATCTCGGACCGCTGGGGGACCTCTGGGAGAGGATCAGGTACCTGCGACGCCTCGATTTTTCTTTTCGCCAAGCGAGCATTGAACAGAGGGGTGTCGGCCAGATTATCACCCCCAGAGCATCCGAGGCTCAGTTCCAGAGAAGGGGTGTCCTCCAGAAGAACACGGGAGGCCTTCTTCTTCTTCCGAGGAGGAGAAGGGTTCCCCCCGTCACAGCTACGGGCATCATCGGGCCTCAAATGCCCCTCAACGGACCAACCTTTCCCAAGAAGGATGGGCCTCACAGGATCCACGTGAACCGCGGCGACCACGGGAGCGCCGACGGCGTCCGCCACCAACAACAGCAGTCGCGCCGTGTAAAGAGCAGCAGAAGCTCGAGGCAACAACGCCAGCAGCAGCAGCAACAACAACAACAAAAGCGACCAGCGCGCCAGAGGAGGAGGGACAGAGTTCAGCCGCTGACTCTCCAACATGGCGATAGAGTGGAAGGCAGCAGCAGGCA
The DNA here is from genome assembly GCA_001185155.1 of Zostera marina. Classification (NCBI taxonomy): domain Eukaryota; kingdom Viridiplantae; phylum Streptophyta; class Magnoliopsida; order Alismatales; family Zosteraceae; genus Zostera; species Zostera marina. The sequence goes on from LFYR01001882.1 coordinate 38,691, forward strand.
CTCAGTCCAAGCAGAGTGATGAAGCTTCACCTCGCGGCCGAACTCCTTCAGAAGGTCTTGAGTGCTCATCGTCTCTAATTCCACAAGATTGAGAGGAGGGCACATGGAGTCGGATATTTATGGAGAAAACTTGCGAAAGGGACGCAAACTATGAGGCGTCATAAAGGAAGTTAGATGGGCGGACTTCCCCCTCGGGCCGATGGGGAGTATTATTGGTACCGGGGCCTGTCCAAATGGGCCCCAGACCAAACAGGTCCGCCAAAGCCCAGTAAGCCCAAGGGTTTAGGTTATTAATACCTCCCCTGGTTCAACGTGGAAGAAGATCGATTATTAATAAGTGTAGTATTAGAGAGTTGTGTGTGTGAGCACTTTAGCGCGAGCACACACACCATCAAATACTATATTTAAAGTTTTAACTACATTATTTATTAAAACAGTAGTATATTTAATTAAATAAGTTTTAAATAACACTAAATAACTAAACAGAATACTAAATTTTTAAACAGAACACTAAATAACTAAACATTTAACTAAAGTTTTAAAACATAACATTAAAACAGAACACTAAATTAACACTAAAGATAACAAAACAGAACAATAAAGATAACAAAAAGATTTAAATAACTAAAGATTTAAATACAGATAATAAAGATTTAAATAACTAAATTAGTAAACATATTGAAACAGTAGATAACAAATTAAACTAAACATATAACCCTAAATATATTAAATATCATATAACCCTAAATATTATATAACCCTAAAAAAATTACAAACACATAATGATAACAGATCTTCTCAAGTGTAATTAAGTAGCATGTAGTTATTTAAAAATCAAATTCATTGATAAAGATTATTTCACTTAAAAATTCCATCCATATATTAAATAACCATAAAAACAAATAAATTTTGGTGGAATCAAATTATACACCAATATAAAATTATGTTTGTTTTCAAACAAAGAAAATATATCTTAACCCAAATAATTAAGAACCATGGTTGGTTGTACTTTGTTGGTATAATAATATTCCTTTGGAACATTCAAAGGCAGTTGCCGCCAAAGTATATGAATCTATCTTACATCATTAGAAGTAGTGGTCACCCAATTTTTTGTACTGCAAGAAGAAACTTGTTCAGAACTGAATGATTGTGACTGTCTTTTGCTAACACCACTGCGCTTGCAAAAACCAGGTTGCATTGGTTCTGGGATTCTTGATTTCTCATTGCTTAGTAGAAACACCACCGTAGACATATCTGGTCTATCAATCGCATGCTCTTGCCCGCATAACAATCCTATTTCCACAAATCGTAAAACTTGTAATGCTGAATCAGATGATTCCTTCATACATTCATCAAGTAATTGAAAACTGTTTTCTTCATTGTAAAGGGTCCAAACCTGTAAAAACAATTTTGTAAGTCTACATTATTGATTATGATCTAAAAAATTAGATTTCAGTTATATGTATTATACATACAAGCTCTAAAAGATTAGCTTCTGGGCGGTTATAACAGTGCGATAATGCTTTTTTACCACTTATGATCTCCAGCAGTAATATTCCAAAGCTAAACACATCTGACTTTGGCGAGAAGATTCCTTTTTTCGCATACTCAGGAGACATGTATCCACTGCATATATGGTATTAGTATTAATTATTTAGAATTTAGATCGTCCATATATATTAAACTTACTGTGTTCCGACTTTTAGCCTTGTGCTATCTTCCTTCTGATCAGAACCAAATAACCTTGCAGTACCAAGTCTGTGATTTTGGGATTCATATCTTCGTCAAGAAGTATATTTCCAGCTTTGATATCTCTATGTACTATTTTCAATCTTGAATCTTCATGAAGATATTGAAGACCTTTGGAAATTCCAATGATGATTTCGACGCGCTTTTTCCAATTTAGCTTATGCCTTTCTGCACCTGTTGTAATCCATTTTCGATCACATGCGAAAACATGAATCAGTTAGAACATTTTAATAAAAATTAGACGATGTGATTAATTAAGTCATAATGAAACTTAACACACGTGTACCAAAGATAATAGTATCCAAAGTCCAAACTACTGTTTTGCATGAACTCAAACACTAACATTCTTTCTTCTCCTTCTATGCAACATCCAAGAAGTCGAACAAGATTTTTATGTTGACACTTTGCGATCAATTCAGCCTCATTCATAAATATATTTCCCTGAATTCCTTTTCCACCAACCCTAAAAAGCCTTTTCACGGCTATATTTACACCATTTGGCATTTTGCCCTTTTCCAAAATAAGATTATTACAAAATCGAGTAATTTCAGAATTTATTAACAAAATCAAGTAAATTCATAATTAAAAAATAATAATTTGAATATATATACCTTAAATACAGAACCAAACCCACCATGTCCGATTTTGTTATCATCTGCGAAATTTCTTGTGGCCGATAATATTGCTGATAAACTAAAAAATTCGAGCTCATTCTTCAAATTTGGATTTTGCATATTGCCAAAATCTAATGTTGTTGTCATGGAACCTAAATTCTCATCATAAAAAATAAATTGAAGAACAACCAATAATTTGATGAAAAATAAGAAAATGAAAGAATTAATAAATGGTATGATTTTGTTATTATTACCTTTATTTTTCTTCCAGCAGACAAAAGCTAAAACAAATAGTATTATGAGGAAAGAAGCAGAAGCTACCACACTGGCTGTTATGATCATAAACATCTTTTTGTTGCTTTTCTTTTCTTCAATTTCTGCATATAATTATTCATATTTGAAGGGCTAAAAACATTTGAACAGGAAAAAAATTAAACTCAGTAAAATTATATAGGACTAGATTCAGGTGTTATAGTATTTTCTCATCCTTTCCAAGATTCGAACTCGGAGAATCTTTATTAAATCATTAATGTAGCTCACTGGCCTTTAAATCACAAATTAATGTCAGGATGAGTTATATCACAAATAGACATACCTAATTCTGAAGCTGGCAATCTCAAGAAGAGTTCAGTATCACCAAAGTTAAATTGCTTTATGTCATTGAGATCGCCGTACCATAAGATACATCCCTTTGAAGGTTTTTTACTAACATCTGCAGCAGAATAAGCAGTGCAAGAACAGTTTTCCAAACACTTATGTCTACAATCCTCGATATTATCATTTGATTTGTAATCAAGGGTCGCATTTCTAATATCTGGAAACTTAATTTGTTTTACAGACCGAAATCCTTCTCCCGAATGACATAGGTTCTTGATAATCCTTTTGCATCCTCCTTTGAAGTATCGATTTTCCCATTCGACGCGGTTTGCCGGTGTGTAACCTCTTAGACAACTACAAAATCCATCAACTGACATGTCACATACACCGTTGGAGCCGCATTTAGAATATAGATCACATTCGTCATTTAGACCCTTACCAGATGCTGACCATTTTTTTGATTCCAAACTATATTCATAGAATTCCAAATGACCATTTGGAAGAATAACAAATCGTGAAATAGATCCTTTTCCATTATACTCAAAACTATAATATCTTTCTGTTTCTTCATTAACATACATGAATCTAATATTACTGAATATTTTCATGCTTGGATAATCACTGAAGTGAATCCCATTCCACGGTCCCATTCGAAAAGTGTTTATCTCCTTTGTCTTTATGTATATTTCATTTGACCCTCTATGATCCATCATGTACACATGATTTCCACTAGATGGATCATTATCCGCCTTCCATGATGTAAGAGACCAATTCAGATGCATCTTGGTGTTAAATCCAACCTTCACACCAGGAATCATTGTATCTGTTGGATAGTCGAAGCTCTGCCATAATATTTTTGAACCACCATCCTCTTTAAGAACCAGATTGCCGGAGTCTAATATCTGTGCTGTGTGATTCTTCGCATTGAACGTGCCCCTTGGTGACCACACAATTGTGTTATTCTTGCTTTCGATGAGGACAAGATTTCCATTGTTGCCGATTTTCAGAACTCCACTCTTGTCGTTGATTGGATAATCTCTATTTGCCACCCATATCACTTTATTTTCAAAGTCTACGTACCTTACGCCCAAGTAACGCTTGTTAGATCCAATTGGGTTGAAGAATTCAAGGGCAAATTTTTTTCCTTCTGATACCAGATTGTCACCATCTTGCATGGAGCTTCTGGTGTTTAGTGTGTCTCTCGCACTGCAAATTGAGATGAATATTGTTAGAAGAAAACCTGAAAGAAGAAGATGACGGAGAAAAAGCAACATCCTCAATCATCCCCAATTTATACAAAAGCAATCTCAAACACTGTTTTGCAAATGAGATCTTAAGATGATTTTTATTATAAAACTTGAAAAACATATGTTATTTAAGAAAGTTATCATCTGCACGATATTATTTAAAAAATTATTTATTCGCATAAAAAATTAAATATACTGTCTGGATATCATGCTTGAATTTATAATCTATTAGTGAACACATCAAACAATTTAAACAATTGACAATTCATTACCATATTCCAAAAACTAGAAGATATTCTAGATTACCTAATATCAACAACCTATGTTTCGCAATACTGTAGTATTTATATTATAAATAGAAGAAAATACACTCCTCCCTCTTTCTTGAGGGTCGTTATACATGGACTTCTGGGTCTAGGCTTGGTCGAATCCAGCAATTAGCGATGGAAATAACCATTTAGCGACGGATTTTGGCCATTGCTGAAAATCAGTTTTTCTGTAATGTGAGGTATCATCAGAGATGGTTGAAACAAACCTTTACAAATGAAACAAAAATATAACCCAAAAAAAAATCTCTAAATTCATAAAATGAATAATAGAGTATCAAATTAACAATTATAGAAAACTACGATTTAACTACAGATGACACTAAAAAAAATAAAGCCTTTAGCTATAAAGGGTACCCACATACCTGATTGCATCCATAACCAAATCAGACATCATAACCCTAATTTCATTTCCAGTTAGGAAAACATCATGGAGACCTCGGATTCTTTTCTGCAACTAGGTTCCCAGAATCCTCTTCATATTTCCTCCACAAACCATTTTGATGTTCCTTCAAGCTCTCGCCAAAGATCAAAATGTACTGAATACATAAACTCTTTTTGGTCATCCAGTAGCTTCGCAGGAAGATCACTCCACTTCCGTCATCCAATCCAGAACCCACTCTTTATGTTCCAGTTAGAAATCTACGTTTGGGCACAGTCTTTAATCTCTCTTCTAATAAACGAAAGAAAAACAATGTGTTTCTGAAAAAAATTCATTTGATGTTCTTGAACTTGAAGGTAATAAGTAATAACCAATTTAATATTTTTTATATAAATTCTTATTCAATTTTTTTTCTAAATTAGAAGTGAACTTCAAATTTTACAATTTTTTAATAAATTATTATTCAATTTGTCCAATTTTTACCAAAAAAAGCTTCCTGTCACTGATTCAGGTAATAAATTTTTTTTTACAAATTTTTTAAATTCTACAGATTTTATAGTTATTTTCCTTTTTTTAAGTAACTAAGAAGAAATCTTCGAAACAATCTTTGGATGATAAAAATGATAACTTATCAAAAATCTTTCCTGAATCTTATGTCTGTAGAGCTAGAAATTGTGAGCTTCTAATTTATTGAATTCTTTCAAATCATTATAATAACTTAAAACTTTTATATTGATGATACCACCGACCTATCAGATTAAGGCGGTCAACGGGTCCGGACTTGGGACCAATTTCGAACCCATCAAAGGATTTAGACCCGTCAATTAGTGGTCCGAGTCCGGGTCCAGATTAGCCAGACCCGGTTATTTTAAATGTTAGAAAAAAAATATATTAATATTTTAGTAAGTTAGGGGTTTCAATATAAATATTTTAATATATATTGTATAATATATTAGTAATTTAAGGGTTTAATATAAATACACCAATATTTGTTTATTTATTTTACTAAAATTTATTAACTATTTTTATATTCTTAATTATTTATTGTTTTTAAGTAAAAAAAATTTTGTTTTTTTGGACCCGGATCAGACCTGAATTTTTATGGGTCTGGGTCGGGTCCAAACAATTTAGTACTGGACCCGGTCCAGACCCGGGCCAAGTTCATGAATCCGGGTCCAGCTCAACCAGACCTGGCTCATTTACAACCTTATATCAGACCAAGACCATCAAGTCTAGTCCGGCCCGGCCTTAAAAGTCGCACGGCTCAGTGGACCAGGCTGGGCTCATCATGTTCAATAACATTTCAGGTCCAAGAGTTAGAAATGATACCTAAAAAAGATATTTTTTACCATTTGTAAAACATACATTGTACTAAAGAAAGAGATTGTGTAAAAATGTTATTTTTATTTTTCTAATTACAACACCATAGTCCATAGCTAAGGGTGAGAACGGGGTCGCCCGGGTCCGTGCCCCGGTGGTAACCGGGGGCGGGGAAGATATTTTGCTATGTTTTTTTAATTTTTACCTCGTTGCCCTGGTCATATTTCGGGACGGGTCTCGAGGGTCGCCCCATTTGTTAAAAAAATAAAGTTTACATCTAATAAATTAAAAATCTTATTACATTAGATATAAGATTATTAAAATTAAAAATTTATTACATTTTAAAGTTTAAATCTTATTTCTTAAACCTTATGTCCATTTTAAATTTACTTTTTAAAGTTAAGGCAAAAAGTTTATCCATTTTAAATTTATTTTTTTAATTATTTTTTTAATTTTACTTTTTATAATTTCAAACAGGTCGCCGGGTCCGGGCGGGTCTCGGGGCAGGGGAGTGGGATACCTGACCTCGATTTCCAACACCCTCCCTTGTTGGACCAGGGAAGGTATTTATAGGATTCGTCCATGGGCCTCCTGGACCTCCACCGACCCAGGCTCGTTGTACAGGCGTGGAAGACTCATGGTTTGTTCGGCCCGAGATCCGCTTGGACGGGCCTCGGTACAAACAATATTACGCTTGACAAGTACTAGCACCACCTCCAACCTCGATAGGATTTACTGATGTGGATAAAGACGGTTGAAGGAAACGATAGATAGTGAGATGTCCGTACTCCGGAAAAACAAAACCTAAAAATTGGTTGCACCACACCCATCATAGAACATACTCTCTTGCAAGTGGATTTTTAAACAGAAGTTGGACGAGTCCAGTAATATCAACAGATATAAAGATCGACGGAGTTGACGTTGAAGAAACATTCGTCCTGGATTTACGGATTTCATCAGTCACCGCGAGCGTTGTTCCACTGGTTATGACAATTTGTGGTTTCTTTTGGGTTCAAAGAATGTCGTTCAGCTCAGTCTTTATTCATTTACCAAGAAGCCAAAAGGAATGTTATACAGTGAATCACTTGAACTGAAAGAATATGACGCGACCAAATTTAGGCAGATTATCGGATTATTACAATACTTCTCGATAACCTGGCCTGATAAATTGTGAATGGGGAAGTAGTCTGATCCGCGCTTTGGCCACACGGCCCGATAAATTGTTGTTTGGTAACTTCTGATTTATTTCCGATTTCCTTCGTGATTTTATTTTTTTCTTTGTCAGGTTCCTCGGATGACGTGGGTTCTTCTCTTGACCAGCTTTGTCCTACTGCAACATCGCAGCTGACGAGGCGCAAGCGTGTTCGTCGAGAGGGTGAGGCGAGCTCTTTCCAAACCTCCCCTTCAGGGCCACGAAGAGACGATCAGTAATCCAGAGGTCGAGGAGATTCCGATTGTTGGTACCATGGACCGCGGACCGCGGTCCATGGACCGAACCGGACCAGCCGGCCCAGACGGACGGACGGGCGGGCGGACGAACGGACGGACGGGGCCGACCGTACGAACCCACGAGGCCCAATGACAACAAGTGGAGGCTATAAATACCTCCCCTGGTCCAACTGGGGAAGGGGTTGACAATTCTGAGAGAGTGAACACTTGGGAGAGTTGAGGTTGTGGGCTCACACCGGCGAGCACACACACCAACAGTGGTGAACCTGACGTGAACGAAATACATGGCGGCCGGAGAGAAAAGGATGACGAAGAGCGGTTACCAGGTGGGGGAGAGCTCTAAGCGACCCGAGCGGGAGCCGGAGGAGTATCGGCCGTAGCGACGTCACTCCCGGGACCGGTACTCAGAGGAAGTAAGAGCCAACGAGGAATGGGACGACGAGGATAGACTGCGTATGGAGATCGAGGAGATCAGGTACGGTTGGGAGTCACCCGAGAGGCGCCGACACAAAGGGGCGGCATCTCCACCGAGGGCCAGGAGAACGCGGTCTCGGTCGCGATCCCGGGAGAGAAGGGAGAAGGAGCGCGAGAAGCTCCGACGAAGAGAGCGCGCGGAGGAGAAGGATCGCGCGGAGAAAGAGAGCAAACGAGAGAGGATGCAGCTCGTGGAGCTAATATCCAACCTGCAGGAGAGCCAGCGTCAACTGCAAGAGCAAGTCCATCAGCTCACAGTGACCCCGCATACCCTGGAGTCGGACGGGGGCGGGGGAGGGGATCCCATGTACGGGCCGCCCGCCCCCCCGGAGTGTAGACTCGGCAGCGACGCCCCACCCGCGGAAGCCCCGCGAACAATTGTGGCGACGACGTCGGGGGGTGGCAGTGGGGAGGCCCTGGCACAGCACCTACTGGACGAAGAATACCCACCGGGCTGGAGAGCCCCGAAGATCCCCTACTACAAGGGCGATACTGACCCGGAGGACCACTTGCACTCTTTCAAGACCAACATGGAGGACAGGACGAATAGGAGGGACATCTGGTGTCGAATGTTCCGAAGGGCCCTTACGGGCGATGCAATTGCGTGGTACAGGACGTTGCCAACAGGGTCCGTGCACACCTACGAAGGCTTAGTGGAGGTATTCCGAGCGGCGTTCGCACACCGTCGGAGGAGGCCGAAAATCAAGGCCGCCCTCAGCACGGTCGTACAGGGAGAATCAGAGAGCACGCGCACGTACATGGACCGGTTTGCGAGCGAGGTGCAGAAGATTGAGGGGATCTCGGAGGAGGTGGTACTGTACGCCCTAACGAACAGCCTCCGTCCCACGTTCTTCGCGGGGGACTTAGTGAGAAAGCCACCAAAAACCTTCGCCGAGGCCATGGAAAGGTCCCACGGGGAGAGCAACGTGGAGGATTACCTGGGCGCGAAGATCCAGGAATGCAGGCGGCAGCAGAGGGGGAAGGGCGCCCCCGTGGGCGCGGGGGGTGGGCAGCAGCAGAGCCAACCCCAACAAACGCAGGCCAAGCCCCCAGCGGCGCCGCAGGCGCCAGTGTACAGAACCGGCACCCCGGCGGCAGCGGGACGGAAGGAGGCAGGCCCCGCCCCGGCGGCAAACCAGAGACAGGTTTTCCTAACGTTATACGGAACAGGAACCCTACCCCTGCCGAGGCCAATGAGGAAAGACACGGCGGCGTTCAGGGACACCCGTCGGTTTTGCGAATACCATGAGGACAATGGCCACACAACGGCCGAATGCTTGAACCTCGCGAAGGTCCTCAGCAAAATGAAGCCCGCGAACGGAGCCCCCCAGGCCCCGACGGCAAACCGCCCGGCGACAATCCCCACGGGACACCAGGCGCCGAAGCAGGAACCAGCGGACGAGACTATAGGGGACATCCTCACCATCGCGGGCGGCGGCGCCTCGAGAGGCGACGACCCGTGGGAGGGCCGGCGGTACGCGTCTGACGTGGATCGGGCAGCAGGGGTCAAGCGTCCGCGAATAAACCTGGACATCTCGTTCACGGAGGACGACATGAAGGACATTACCACGCCCCACGACGACCCCCTGGTCATAACCCCCATCTTCCAAAGGGGAGACAAGTCCAGCGTGCGACTACACAGGGTGCTGGTCGACACGGGAGCGTCGGTGGACATATTGTACTGGAACGCCTTCGTCGACCTCGGTTTGGCCCGAGCAGACCTACTCCCGTGCCTGGCCCCCATCAGGGGATTCGGTCAGTCGGAGGTCCCGGTGGCGGGAACATTCACCCTCCCAGTCACCCTGGGACGGCACGCCCAGGCCAAGACAGTCGAGGTCGTGTTTACGGTCGTCAACTTCACATCAGGATACAACGCCATCTTGGGAAGGACAGCGTTGCACGCCTTCCAGGCGGTAATGTCATCACTCCATCAGTGCCTCAAGTTCCCAACCGAGGCAGGAGTGTGCACAGTCCGAGGCTCCCAGAAGAAGGCGCGCGAGTGCTACTTCAATTCGGTCGGTGAAGTAATGACGTCGAACGAGGGCCTACCCCACTCGATGCGGGAACGCGCAGCAAGACCCGAACCGGCGTCTCACACGATTCAAGCGCCCCTCGGGCGGGGCGAAGTGCGAAT
>LFYR01001882.1:52883-76948 GCA_001185155.1 Zostera marina
AGTTTGCTTGTAGTGTGGTGAGTGAAAATGAGGGGATTACCCTTCTATTTATAGCCTTGGCCACTCAATGTCCACCCTTGGATCTTCAATGGATGGCTCCTTGATTTCTCACATAAATCCAAGCTTTGTCTTTGATCTTATCTTGAATAGTGTTTTTCTTGGATAGAGTTTGTTGGAGAATCTTATCTTTGTATAAATTCAAACTTGAATAGTGTTTTGTCCTCTTGGAATATTATACCTTGAATAAAGTGTCAAAAGATAATAATAATAATATTCAAGGTAAAAATACAATTATTCCAAATAATAATATTCAAGGTGAAAATGCAATTCTCCCGATTTGACTTTTTAACTTTGACTTTAAACCCTTAACTCAAATGATTAATTAATTAACTGGAGTTAGGTTTAATATCGATTGACTTATTTAACCTCTATTGATTAATAGTGTAATTAGGGTTTAAATTGACATGATTAAAATATAATCCTATGTCGACAATTTTGATTCTACATTAATGGCATCGGTGATATTAGCGCGCATCGTTGCAGTAAGTTGTAACAAGAGTGTTTAACGTAAAACTAGCTCCAAAATTTGATCCAAACTCCATTATCTCCCTCGTCTCACAAAGTCCATGGATTGTGGTGTTGTATATCATCTGCTCGACATTGTTGGCTGTCTGTTGACACTAACGGCAAGTAATGGCCACATTAAGAAAGTAACGTTTTTATTATTTAAAGTTTGTAACTGTAATTATTTAAAGTTGGTTTTGATTAATTTTCCACGTTCGGCTGTGAACGTGGAAACAATTACATTTTGTAAATACTATATGAAGGAAAGAAGACATCCGTGATCAGCACGGTTCTACCAATACCTTCTTCTTCATTCTCTTCCGTCATCTTCACAGTCTCACAACAATATGGTGTCATCGTTAGAAGATTCTTCTTCCGCATCCAAGGTATTGGCGACATCCGGTGAGGGAAATACGTGGAGGGAAATGTCGATCTCTCTCATCCGGTTCTTGCTCGCCAAGACCAACTCATCTTGGGGTGGCTGCTGTCGGCCCTCTCCCCCACGATTCTGTCTCAAGTGGCGAATTTATTAACCTCTGCCGAAGTCTGGAAGGGGTTGTCTACTCTCTACTCCTCCACTTCCGTCTATCACTCCGAATCAGGATCTCCACTCTGAAGAAGAACCGATTGAAGAAGCCAAGGAATATAGGCGAATTATTGGGTCTCTTCAATATCTGACTCTTACATGTCCAGATATTCAGTTCAATGTCAACAAATTATCTCAGTATATGTCAAATATTCCCAAGTTATTACATTGGATAATTATGAAAAAAGTGTTGCGATATCTGTCAGGGACACAAAAGTTCAGGATTAATCTCAGGAAGGTTTCAAAAATTATTGTTTCAGGTTTCTGTGACGTTGATTGGGGAGGTGACACCGATGATCGTAAAAGCCAGACGGGGTACTTAGTGTATCTTGGAAATTTGTTGGTGGCATAGAGTTCCCGAAAGCAATATATTGTTGCCTGTTCAAGCACAGAATCGGAATATAGGGCGATTGCCACTAGAATCACGGAACTGGAATGGGTAAAGAATCTTTTGAAGGAATTGGGAATTGAGATAAAGAATCCGATGATTCTTAAATCTGACAATTTAGGAGCTACATTTCTTACTTCAAACTCGGCATGTCATACAAATTTGAAGCACGTTGCGATGGATCTAAAATATGTTAGAGAAAGGGTGGAAGTTGGCTCCATTTGTGTTACACGTATCTCCGGCAAGTTTCAACAAGCTGACGTTCTCACCAAATCTCTGAATCCCAAGGTGTTCATTGAACAAAGATCCAATCTTGTGAGCTCTCTCCCACAAGATTGAGGGTGTGTGTTGACACTAACGGCAAGTAATGCCCACATTAAGAAAGTAACGTTTTTATTATTTAAAATTTGTAACTGTAATTATTTAAAGTTGGTTTTGATTAACTTTCCACGTTCGACTGTGAATGTGGAAACAATTACATTTTGTAAATACTATATGAAGGAAAGAAGACATCCGTGATTAACACGGTTCTACCAATATCTTCTTCTTCATTCTCTTCCGTCATCTTCACAGTCTCACAACAATACTGCCATTTCTCTAAAAACTTCCAGAGTGTTTGAAACTCGCCGTTTCTGGTATTAACCACGGATCAATGTCGTGTATGAAACAATATTTGGTCGAACTGTGATTGCGTAAGTTCCACATCAGAACCGCAACCATGGACCCGCGGAGTTTCACGGAATCAGGATTCCGTTCTGACGCGGTTCACGCGATTTGTGAGTTCCGCTCGCAAGTCTCGAGATTCCGTCATCACACCTGGACGGTAAGGTTGAGCACTCCACGACATGAGATGACGTCTAATCGGACACCCATTTCCTAACATGGGAGACAAACGGTGGAACCTCACCTAGGTTAATGGACGGCCGAATGTGGTGTCTGCCACATGTATCGCACGGCACACGTACCGTTTCAGAAATGGATCCTATATATATATATTGGGTGAAATTCAGGTAAGAACTCACTATTTGATAACTAAATGAAATCTCTGATTCTAGCCATTAAATATACAATAAACACTTACTTGATTTAATCATGAATAATAATATGTTAACAACCTTCTCGAGTAAATTATTTTACCCATGTGAGTTAAAATTGAAAATAAATTAATGAATGATTGGGATCGAGGTTCTCTAAAATTCTTAAATAATGGATTCTCATTTGAAGGGTTCTCCTTGTACCCTATATATATTAAAGGGTTCTCACGAAAAGGATTCTCTTTAAATATATTCATAATCAATTATATATTCATGATGAGGGTGTAACCCGATCAGTGCTCAACGACTCTTTGAACAAGCGTCAAGCACGGAACTTCGTGGGGAAATCAGCTCAAGCTCCTCTGTTGCTCTAGCTCTGCTTTGCTGTGACTTCTCTCACTGTGAACTTCGTGGGATCGACTTTCCTAAGGGTCGACTTAATCCAGGTCGACTTTTCCAGTTCGACATCTGAAAAAGTCGATCTCTGCATGATGTCTTTTGTGTGCTGCAGAAAATTAAAAGTTCATTTGATGTAAATTCAATTCGCCCGAATTAGTTTCTGATGTCTTTTGTTTTTGTTTCTGCCGATTCCTCGATCTAGGATGGGAAAATCATGGATGAGATCAATGATCTTCATAATAAGGTTAAACAGATGGTTTAATTTTTCGGTCAAGATTCTTCCATAATTAAGAATTAAAATCATGGTATTCAACCAAATCTGATTGTATTGCTTCAGGGAATGCAACTCATGGAGGAAAATGCACGGTTGAGACGACCGCAAAGCTGGAGACTTTGGTTGACAGGGATCTGAAATCTTGTTTTAATCCCATCGTGTTAGAGAATACCGTAAAACTAGCATTATTATGTACTTCATCTCTTCCAGGTGATCGACCTAAAATGTTTGATGTTGTTAAAGCCTTGGAATGTGGTTGGACATCCGGATTAGGGGATCATATCGAGGTTCATGGAGGTGATGATAATACTTTATATACAATGAGATCATAGCTTTTCTAATGTACCTGTTTTATATTGGGAGTTTGATATTTAGATTTTCCTTGCTTGTTGTTGGTACCAGGGCCTGTCCAGAAGGACCATGGGCCGAAAAGACAATTGGGCCCAGGAGGCCCTGGGAGATGTCTTATAAATACTATCACTGACTCAACAGGGAGGAAGATCGGTTATTAGTAAGAGCAATACTAGAGAGTTGTGTGTGTGAGTCTCATAGCAAGAGCCCACACACCATCACTTGCTAGGAACAACCACTTTAAACAAGTTTTCTTATCTGTTGGATAATGAGTATGCGAAGACTTTTTTTAAAACTACATATATCGAAATTAAAAATATATTGAACAAATTAAAGAATGTCATTAATGTTGAACAAGTGGAAAACTATAAAACGAACAATAGTAACAAAGGAGACCGAACAAAGAAGAGATGAGTTACGTACATTGATTGTGTGTAATGATTTTCAATAGAAAACCGAATCAAAATAACATGAAATTGTGTAGGTCCGAAGAATTTGATAATATGTGTAATATGTTTGATAATTTGTAAGCGTCTACTTAGTTGCTGGCTCATGGTGAAAAATTGAGAATAACGAACAATACGTAGACTAATTTAGAAACAGAGTCGTAAAAGGAAGTGAAAAGAAAGAAAACAATAAATGTGGGCGTGTCAAACAAAGATAGACTACATTAATTACGAACAACAAAAGAAGAGATGGAAAATAACGAAGATGAAGATAGAAAACAACGAAGATGATAAAGTAACGTACACTGACTGTTTCGTAATTATTAAACGTCGAAATACAATTATAATTATAAATGATAATACGAAAATATAATATTATATTATTAATTAACTACGCTTATCTTTATATATAATATGGGTAAAATAATATTTTTTTTATGTTAAATCCTTTAGGTTTTATATAAAATATTATAATCATAAAATAATAAGGGTAAAATAATTATAACAATAAGATAAAATAATAATTATGGTGTAAAATAATAACTATATAATAGGAATAAAATAGTAAATTATACACATAAACAATAATAATTATTAAAATAATAGTATTGTGTTCATGTCATGTCATGTCGACACGGATTCTGTCGTGTCGTAATTTGACACGGATCGTGTTTGTGTCAATAAAAAAATAATCGTTTCAATCGTGTGTGTAACCTAATTATAAAGAGACTTTCTTGAAAATTGCTTTATATTAATAAATATTCTTAAAAAAAGCCGAATTTAACTTGGGTCTGTGCAAAATATATTTGCCGATTCTCTATATAAACCTCGAATTTATTACCACATATATAATATCACTCACGCCCAAATTATTATAAACATGGCACTCTGATTATTATGAATCCTGGTCTTCGCTTCTAATCGAACTCGCGATTGTGGCACGATTTGTCGCAAGGGTACGGGCAATCAATGGCTTTGAAGTGATCCCTGTCGAAATACCAATCTCCGACCGCTTTTCCGATGGTAGTTTTACCAGAAAGCACCGGCGAGCCAACATCCATCCAAGTCGACTGCACTCCGGCTTGGCAATGCGCGTAACAGGAGTTTATGAACATGCCTCTCGACAAAGGACGACCAGCTTTCGAAAGAGCATGGAGAAAATTTTGTCTGAAACTTTGCATAACTCCAATCTGTGCTGAAGAGCAATTCTTGATATTCTTCTTGCAATTTCTCCATTTTCCGTGTGGATCTGCTACTCCTGGTGCCAGGATGTTCTTGATCTGCCATGAATCGTAAGCAGCATTCAGTATGAACAAGGGAGTTTTTATTCCTGCGACTACGTTTTCTGGGAAGAAACACTGCAAGCATTTATGCAAACACTTTGAACTTCAAAACTTTGATCAATCAATCAATCAATCAACGGGTAAAAGTAAAACATAATAATACGTACCAGTCCAGGACTCATTTTCGATGTGCAATATTTCGGCAAAACCTTTGCAGAATTCTGAAATTAATCCACATAAAATTAAGATTCAATTCTTAATTATTATCGTTTGTAATATAATATAAGGTAAATTTCTGGTGCAATATCACTAAATGTGAATTTTCCATTGTGTGCGAGTTAAAATAAACCGTCGTGAAAAATAAAAATCGTCAGATATCAGAAGAACGGCTAGGATGAAAGACGACTAAAATGGAGGACGACGCATTTATTTCCCATATAATATAATACGTACATGGGTTCTAACAACGTCGGCGTATATTTCTTCTATCTGCGAAGTTCCGGCGACAGTTTTCCTGCCAAGGGATAAAAAAATTCCAGCTCAATCGATCAGTAAGTAAGTGTAAATCAAGTAAATTGTAAGTTGGGTAATTGATTTATTACGCATTAATGAAGTATCCAGCATCTGCCAGGCATTTAACGTTGATGGTTGGAGGCATGAGATTACGGAAGTTATCACACTGCAGTATTACCCCCAATCCTCCGGCAGAACATCCAGCAAACAAAACCTGGAAGAAGATTATAAATTTATATAGATCATTATCGTTATAATTAATCACTGAAAGATGAAAACAGACACAGAATCACTCACATTCTTAGCATTGCTTAATCCCATCGTCTTGAAATGTTGGATCATGGCATGAAATATTCTATTTCCTCTGAAGTGAAGCTTGGTGGCCTACATAAATGAACACAGGTGAGGATTTTTACTGATCATCATCATTAACTGATGAACGGAGTACTCACCGGATCCACCGCTTCTACATCTCCGGTGTACGATGACCCATCACAGTAACGAACTCGAACTTTGTTCCAGTCGTAGAAATCTGATTGAGAAGTAAATCAATCGAATTAGCTAGTTAGCCAGGTGAGTAACTGAGTATATTCGATCATACCTGGATTTTTGGAGGCCTTGTTGCTTAGAATTCCAGAAAAAGATTTATATTTAACCATGGCTTTAGAAGAACCCAATCTCCCGTCTCTCTTGATAAGACAAGTTGTGGCGTTGTTACACCATCCTCCTCCCTCAAAAAGAAGCAACCAATTGCTCGATCCATTCCCGAACCCCGGCGAAAAATGATACGCCGGCGGGCTTCCGTCCATACAGACTGATTAAGAACGTAGGTGAATAAATTAATCAACATGCAGGTGTAAAACTATATATATTAAAGCTAGTATTACCGGCGCCTTTGGCTACAGCACTCGTTAGATATGTAATGTCCACTCTGTAACTTTCCACTTGCGTCAAGCATAGGAAGACGCCGATGGCTAGAAACAGGCATAATTTTTCAGCGACCATTTTCGATCTTCAGAGCTTCGTCGTAAAGGGCGACGGTGTGTAAAATGAATTATTAAGGTATGTTCTAGCTGTGGGTCAAATGAAGAAAAAACTACAGGTAATGTTCGATCTATAGAGATTCCTAGACATTTATATATGTTATTAAGGTCGTCCTTGAAATGTGGTGATGCCTGTAATATTCCTATTCTTGAATATAGTAAGAGAATCCGCGTCCCTCGGCTATTAATTTACTGGTTTTGTTAGGTGGGTTTGTTTATATTTAGAATTTATTTTGTTTGTTGGATTATGAGTTATGACCATCCATCTGTCTCCGATCTAGGCATTATTGAAATTTCTCTGAAGATGCCACCGCCAAGCATCAAATGCCAAATTTTCAAAATCGGTGGTGGTGACGCTGACGTCGGTTATGTCAGAATGACGGTTCACTGGATATCACGTTAGCTAAACCATAAAGTCTTTCTACTCGTTAAGCCCCACCGAGTCAGATTCGACTCACTCGGTCTCAATAGCCCCAGTCACAGAAAGTGAGAGAGTTGTATCTTCCGCTGCCATTCCTGAGACATTAACCGGAAGCAAAAGGGCTGGTGCTAGCACGGCACCGGCCAACAATATTGAATCAGCTCGCAATGCTGAAATGCCGCCTCCAATAGAGCGAGGCAGAGCATACACGCGCTCTTCTATTATTTTATGATTACAATATTTTATATAAAATTTAAGGGGTTTAAAATAAAAATATTATTTTACCTCTATTAAATAAAAGATAAACATAGTTAATTAATAATATAATATTATATTTTCGTGTTATCGTGTCATATAATCGTATCGTGTTAATTTACGTTTCGTAAAATCATGTCTTGTCGTGTTTTTTAAGACAAACACTAAACCGATATTATTATTAATCTGTTAAAACTTTTGACACTAACCCGACACTATTATAAACGTGTCGTGTTTTACTTTTTTACGAATCGTGTTTATTATTGTCACCTCTAATCTTCGTCATTACGGGAAAGAATGATGAAAGAACTACATGACTCAAAAGTAGGTCACTCGAGGTTCTTACAAACGTTTGAAAGAATTAGGCTTTCTAGAAAGGAATGAAGAACGATGTGAAGGAGTTTTATGAAAAATTGCAAGATCTGCCAACAAGTTAAAATACCCATAGCAAAACCCATAGGATCTACTACAACCGTTGGACATACTGATCGACAACGATTTGAGAAGGGTGAGTATTGACTTTGTTACCGGTTTACCAACAGTCAAGGGTAAATCCATAATCGTCGTCGTCGTAGATCGATTATCAAAATATTGTCACTTGGGAATACTATCGAGATCATATACCGCAAGTGAAGTGGTCGAGTTATTTATTCAACAGGAAGTTCGACTCCATGGAGTACCTAAATCAGTGGTTTCAGATCCAGATAAAGTATTTGTGAGTAAATTCTGAAAGGAATTGATGAGCCGGAGTGGTACGACGTTAAAAATATAATCGGCATTCCACTCGGAGACCGACGGCCAAACGGAGGCAACCAATAAAACCATTGAACACTATCTAAGGACAATGATCCATCATGAACTGAGGAAGTGGCTAGAGATGATACCATGGTCGGAGCTTTGGTACAACAGTTCACATCACCATAGCTTGGGTACAACCCCATTCCAGGTTGTCTATGGAAGAGCACCTCCCAAATTATTGGATTACAGGACGGGAAATTCGCTAGTGGAAGCGGTTGATGTAATGCTAACTAAACGAAAGGAAATGTTGCTGGTGATTTTTTGAAAACATTTACAAGCCGCCACTCAAAATCGGATGAAATATTACGCAGATAATATATGCATGTACATTCTTAGGAGGGAACCCTACCACGTGGATATCAAAGAAACAACCAACTGTATCTCGTTCGAGCACGGAGGTGGAATATCAAGCTTTGGCGTATACAACTGCAGAAGTTCGATGGTATTGCTATATTTTACATGATCTAGGTGAATAGATGGCCGGAGCACCTATTGTCAAGTGTGATAACCAATCAACTCTTTTTCGTTCTACAAATCCAGTTACGCGATTAAAATCATGCCATTTAGTGGTTGATTTCCATTTGGTTCGTGAACTCGTACATCAAGGGTTACTTCGTCTTCAATTTGTACCAACAGATAATAAGAAAGCCGACATTTTTACCACCGGCCTATCAATGGTCAAATTTCATAAATGTGTACGTTGAGTCGCTTGGAGTGGCTAAAAAGTAAGGTTGACTCACTGGTCTCATGAACTATTAAGGTTTCTGAGATACATGGTTCGAATCTTACTTTGTACATTTTCACTTAAATTTATCTGATGATATATTATGTGGATCTGGTATATCATTTGAAGGTTGACAGCTCTACATTTGTAGAGAGGTACCCTTCGTTATCAAAAAAAATTGGAGAGCCTACACGACCTTGAGATAATAGTAGGCAGTAGGGTTTTCCCAGAGAAAAATAATTAAAAAAGGAGCAAAAATATAAATCCCACTTGGTTTTTTCACCCCTCCATTAAGTCAGGTAATTACATGGATCCGATGTACATACCTGACAAGCAATGCAAAAAATTATAAATAAAATACATAAGAATTGGATACAAGACATGATTCATTGATGAGTCGGACACAATCTCCAGACATTATTTTTAATGAAAATATCTTATATTCAAATAAGAAAAACCTTCCAATGATTTATTTTATATCAAATAAAAATCAAAGGAGACTTCTGAGTTCTTTTATTGAGTGTGTTCATCAATTAATTACCAGTCAATGCCCAGATTTCTAGAGTGGAATGTTTCTTGAACATAGCGGATTACCACATGAGAGCTCGTCACATATCTCTGCAAAAGAACCCTTGTAGATGCATCTACAGCAATAAGATTAAAAAAAAATCGAATTTATTTCATTTTTCTTTTTGAATGAAAACTGTAATTTTAAACTCTTAATTACCATCTTCATTTATTTTTCTCATGAGTCGAGATCTACTGGGCATGCTTTGCATTGCTGTTTTAACAATATTTCGCAATAGCTCTGCATGATGCCCAGAAAATACTCTTTCATAGGCATCAATTGCGACGTTTGCTGGAGAAATATTCCTGAAATTGTATAGATCACGGTGGTAATTGAAATAGTCGATCGGTGATTATATAAAATGAGATAGTTATAATTATAAATAAGATACAGTGAGATATATAACATCTGAACCATTAATTCTCTGTTTCTGAGATCTGGGGACAGAGTTGAGACGAATGGATATGTAAGGTTCCTAGAGAAGACCCATCCAAGTTTTGACAATAATGTTTTTGTTAAAGAAGTAATTAACACTACCTAACAGAGTTTAATTAACACTGACTGGAGTAATGTGTGAATTAGATAAAATTTAGGGTTTAGGTTTGTCAAAAAGTAAAGGAAATGAAATGCAGGGACAAAGCTGCAAATATTTCAATAAATATCCCGATGAGCCAAAGAAAGGAATTGGGTCCGTAATGTTTGAATTAGTCCAGTAAGATAGTTATTTGGATTAATAACTCTTGTGTTAATACAAATGTGTGTAATTATTGACATTTAATTAATCAATTTGATTACACTCTTTCTAATCCTCAGTTACTATAACCAACACAGAAATTAGGTTATACGAATAACCCTAGCTAATTTCTCCCCCCTCTTTCCGATTCCTCATCGGCCGCCGAGCAATTCCTACCGGCTCCGGCGCAGCACTTCCTCAGATAAAGAAGGAAGTGCAGTCTTGCATTTTAACATTTGTTGACATGATAAATTAGCGACGGCTTAAGGAAAGATTAAGGACAGGAAGTTAAAACAAAATCTTATTTAAAAATAATTAGCGAAGACTAGAGACGGAAAGTTGAAACATGCATGAATTTATTAAAAAATAATTAGGGACGGATTAAAGACAAAAATTTGAGAAAGAAATTTATTAAAAAATAATTAATGACGGATTAGAGATGGGAAGTAATAAAATTTAGAGACGGAAATAAAAAAAATTGGGCATAAAATATTGACGTGAAAAAATAATTAGTGACGGTTTAAGAATGACCTAGCCCTAACAAAAAAAATTAGTGACGGCAAAGGCCCTGCCTAAGCCAGGGGTTCAGGGTACCTGACCAGCCCCGTTCTGGCAAAACGAGGCAGCCCCATATAAAATAAAGAGCTTTTCCAGGACATTGCTGACGACTGATCCCACAAATTTGTTTGGTATTGTCCGTTTCAGACGATTACAAATACTCCAAGTGAGTGGGGGTGGATTGCTTACTTTTTTAAAAATTAGATGTTTAAAGTATTAAAAATAATGTGATATTATTTATGGATGTAGGGATGGATGGAAAGGAGGACACCAGTATTTTGGAAAATTTCCTTCAACAGTAGGGATTGCCCAGTCTTACCAAGGACAAGATTTATTTTTACTTTCCCATCTTATTTTGATGCAAACATTTAACTAATTAACATCAAAACTATCTCCAAAGCATGCCAATTTATGATCCAAATCACATATTACAGTCATTCATGCTGATTTACTGTTTGGACTTATATTTAAACCATTAATTGTACCCAATATATATTAAAGCCTGTATATTTTAAATTTTAGTTTAGGTCTGCATTCTTTCTAACTTGTAATAAAAATAGGTTTTAAAGATGAAGTTTCAAAGCTTACGACCGATACCTCTTCATTGGAGTTTGATGTTGTAGAAGATGTAATTGGAGAAATTGGTAGGGATATTTTCTTTGTTAGGAAAAATAGTTAGTACTTTTAAAGTTGATCCAAATGAAGTAATTTTTTTTATTGCTTGATACAGGTATTGCTAGATGTTTTATGCTTGGTAGAAGTAAGGGTGCTATGATCCACAGATCTCTCCACGAATCAATTTGTCTAAGGAGGAATATATGAGTACAAATGGAAAATCAACCACAATCAACCATTTTCATGAAAAACTTGTCAAGTTGAAAGACATGATGAAGACCAAGGTGTGTGTACAGCTACTAACTACCTTACGCTCTGAATATTTGATGTTTATTTTTTGAAAATAGGTTTAAAAAAATGCTGACTGGACAAAGGAGGTCTGTGAAAAGGCACAGGTTTTTGGAAAGCTTTCTTTCTGAGTTTTCTGAAGAATGGGATGGGAGGGCTTGAGCAAAATCAGAATGCATTCGATTGGTCTGAGAAAATCTCTGAACAAGCTGACCTACTTTTGAATTTTAGCTACTTTCCTTCTTCTGTTTGAACAACTTTCAAGAGTTGTACATTTAGTTCAAAGGTGGATCCAGGCTGCAAAAAGAGAGATTGATATTTAATATGAAATCAGCAGTTTCCATTACTAATCAGAGAAGCATACAAGTTTTTTTAATTACCGGGATTTCATTCATGCCTTTCTGTCCATACCCAAGTTCTGAAGGCACAATTACTCTCCTCTCGCCCCCAACTCGCATACCCTCAGTGATAGAGTACATGGCGGGAGGAGGTTTTGGCGCAGCCTGTGCAGAAAAAAGACCATTGGCATTGTCGACAAAGTCGCGTTTCCGCTCTTTTCCAGGCAGGGAGCCTACTTTGAATTCATATGGCTATACTTGGGAAAGAACAGCAGATTTCTCAGGAAAATCGATACACATCAAACAAAGTAAGTTGGATCCATCTGAATATATCCAAAAGTTTATTAACCTGTGCAATTATGCGATTCCCTGCCAAAAGTTTGGACTCGCGGCTTGAGAGAGCTGTAACACCACGATAGATGCAATCGAAATGAACCTGAAACAGAACAACACCAATCAGTTCACAACTCAATAAACAGAACTTATAGCAAGGCATGTTATTATAGATTTCCAACCTGTACAATGGAGTCCTTCTCAGCTTCAACACCTTTGCCCACAACAAGATCGTAATATTTCAACCCATCAGCTGTTGTTAGTCAGTCAGAACACTCAGACTCTCAGACCAATCTAATTTAACCATAAAAGATATATAGAGCAATTAAATACTGACCTGTTGTTGTGTAGTCCTCAGAAGGGATTACTCTCCGGTTTCTCCTCTCCCTGGCCTCTGAAGCTGTAGGGAACAGAAGGAGCCCCACAGGTATGGACAAAGAGGTCAGTGCCACATCTCTTCTCGATATTGAAGCTGAATTAGATGATGCTTGTGTGGACTGGTACACTATTTGAACATTTCCTAGTGCTCCTCCTCCACAATAACAATCTCTCTGTGGTGATGGTGTTGTTGTTAATGTTCTTGGGATGATTCGAGGAGAAAAAGGAGAGGAGAGTGATTCCCACTTTGGTGGGATAAGGAAAGAACCCATGGATTAATAATAATAATACGGAAGGAAGGAAGGAAGGATGCTTGTGTGATTTTTCTGTCTTTGTTGTTTCACCAATCTCCATTCGCCACCTCCCCTTTTTCTTCATTCATTCCCATCCATTCAAAATTTTAAAGATTGCTTTTGATTTTTTTCTTCTTCTCCACAACATGAAAATATATTTGAATTAGCAGAGCATGAAAGATTAGGAGATTTGAAACGCGGTCCATCATTGGATCTTTGAATCTTTCCAACATATATAGTTGGGTTTTCAAAAATCAAAAGAAAACAATCATAACAACGATTTCACTGTTCTCAATATGTATATATATATCAATATGTATATAATATTCGCTAGATTGGAACCAACCCATCTTCATCTATTTGTTATGTAATATGTATATTAAAAAGATCCCTTTCCCACAAAAAAAACATACACCTTTCAAACTATCCACCATTTGTCAATGGTTGTGACCAAAATATAATGACCTTGTTCAAATGTTCATTCAAGCATTAAAACCTCCAAAAAAACTTTCATTTCTTTCTTTTTGTCTTTCTTTTTTTCTTCTTGCTTTTCTTATCAGTGTTAGTAGTAGCAGACCTGAGAAATAGCAAAAAATTGATAATACAAAAAATGTTGTATATATTTGTGGTAATCTGATTTATGTTAACTGCAAAAAAACTACTTACAAAGATGTAGATGAGCCTCCATCCAATACATTAAGAGCATCAATAACTGCATGGACTAGCATTTTTTTTACCTGAATTTAAAACCAATAGATAATATCGGAAGATTTATGAAAATAACTATCAAAGAAATTGATCGTAAGATTTAGAACCTCAAGTTTATCTTCCTTGGCTAAATGATTCGATGGAAGTTTACGAAATTCTTGGGTCAAACGAAAACATTCAGAAATATTTTCCGGTGATACAAAATCAATAGCAACCTTGGTGCATGACTGTTTTTTCAGAATAAGAAAAATCAACAAGACAAAATATCACATTTGTAGAATCAATTGATGTAAAATAAACTCAGAAATTAACCTTGAGATTTCGAACTTGATGGGGACAACCTGCAGGAATAAAAATAGCTTCTCCTAAATTTTGTTCAAAAGTCCAAGGCTCGATTCCTAGAAAATGAACGGATGTTAGTTTGTTGAAATATTTTTAAATATCTCTTTCAATAAAAACTACTAACCAAACTCAGCCTTCAGCTTCTTTTTATGCTCAAATGTTAGATA
Source organism: Zostera marina (assembly GCA_001185155.1). Lineage (NCBI taxonomy): Eukaryota > Viridiplantae > Streptophyta > Magnoliopsida > Alismatales > Zosteraceae > Zostera > Zostera marina. The sequence goes on from LFYR01001882.1 coordinate 67,284, forward strand.
AAATGACTGATCATGAATAGGATGCACAACCTGTAAGAACAAAACATAAAAATAGTAACTGGACAAAACCCACTTCATTATCTAATGAAAATTTAACTTAATCGGAAAAAAACCTAAAAATAGTATCAGATAAGAATGATGCAAATAATTGGTAACTTTTGGTAGAAAGATTTATTCTATACTTTTCTACCTTTTTTATAGGGCAGCAGTATGTGTGTCTAAATTCCTTAAAGTGCTTATTAAGGTAATGCTGCAATTTTGGAATATCTTCTCTTCGAAAAATGTCCCACAAGGCCCCACCATGTTTACTTTGGAATTTTTCTTCAGTGTATTCAGTTTCATTTGATATGGAATTCAATTTGAACTCTTCTCCCTCTGAAAAGAGTTCTTTCAAATCCTGAGCTCTGTGACTTTTTTTCAAATCCACAATTCGAAGTTTACTCTCATCATAAGTAACATTTGCAATGTGTGTTAGAACATTCACCTGTAAAAAATAAAAGAAATACTTGATTGTCTTTGAAAAGTACAATTATTCAATTAAGGAATAGCTTGAATTGTGAATTCATTTTATACTGACCGCATCAGACATATCACAGTGAAGCTTGGTTACTGAATCACCCCTACCAAGCTCTTCATGATAACCATAAGCAATGTAAGTTTTAGGCCCTAAATCAGGTCGAATGGCTTTCTTTGGTAATTTTGATGCGAGATTAAGTGGGCCATATTTAGGGTTAGTGTATTCATGAAAAGGCAAAGCACTGATGAAATCAGTAGCATGGCGAGCTAATTTTTTATCAAAATCAGTAGAAGGAGGCCAATCTTTGAGTTTAAAAAGTTCAGGCCACGAATGTATTGAAATTCTCCCTTCTGTGTAACCTCTAAAAAATTGAGTAATACTTAAATCACACTGTAACAACATAAAATTTCAGATCAAACAAACTGGACTAAATTCAAAACAAAAGATATTGAAAGATAATAAATAAGTAAAGAACAAACAAACCTCACAAATATCCAAGCAATCAATAACCTTAACAGCATATTCAGAGGATCCAGTTCTGGATGTTGATTTCTCACGTAGTGCACGAGATAAAACCATCGGCTCCCAGCTAAGTCCAGAAGAGAAATCAACTTCTCGAACAATCACTGGTTCTCCTTTCAACCAATGCTTCTGAAAGTGTGAGAAGCCATTGTCTTTTTCTGTATCTGACGCAGTTGGGCAATAAATGTAGTTATCTCTAGAATTCTCTTCGCATACTCCTGTTTTCCTTACATTTGGGTTGTTGTAGTCAATCTTTTCAGATGAAGAATAGCATGAACACAACAATATATCCTCATTCGAATCAGTACAGGTCAGAACATTTTCTTTAGCTTTTTTCTCTAATTCGAACAAGCTGTCTTCTCTAAGCAATGATTTCAGCTCCAGAATTGAATTATCAGAGCCAATATGTGACTCCACCATGGGACACAAAATGTTTCCATCATTATTAATTTTCCATATCAAGGAAGTAGGAGTAGGTTGATCCTTCTCAACATCATTATCCACGTATTCTTTAGATGTTCTAATGAATTTATCTTGAATTTTAGGATTGAAACCATGCATGTAAGCTTTTCCTCGAAACTTGTATCCAAAAGAAACTGTTTCGTTACACGGAAATCTATAGCCTTCACGTAAATCATGGCAACAGTCAAGACAGAGGTCATATTTACAAATATTGCAGCTTCTGTAATAATCGAAAATGGATGTCTTGCAATTATCGCTGCAAAAAAATCCAACAGGATTCATCATTTCATCCATTCATGGCCGGGAATATATAATAAGCACGTACATTTGTTTTACAATATGAAATGCAGTAAATTTAAAAAACAGACAAATTTTAAAAAATATCTAAAAATATAACTATTATACCAGTACATACGCTCTTCAATCGGACATTGGTCATGTTTAACTTCTATATTTTCCACATCACAACCTGATAAATTTAAATATTTAGACAAACATATACTGGGAATCTGATCATATATATATAAATTATAGTGAATCACAACATGCCTTTTATATTTGCCTCTATTTCTTTCTCCATCCTCTGTTGTTCACACAGCTTATTAAGCCATGGATGTAAAAGATGCATTAAGTATCGATTATGGATTTTAATTTTTGCAGGATCAATCTCTTTCTCTGGAATCTGATCTCCAATTATAAATATAAAATAACAAATAAATTATATATAACGTTTGAAATCATGCTAGAAAGCACTTGTATGATAAAAAAATAAAAATACCTGTTTTACAGATGACACACGCAAACATTGCTTGCAATTGCAGTTCCCTCGACAAAAAGGACATTTTTCCGCAATTTCATCCTCAGATAAATTTGGGTACCTGTATTGATAATAAAAGAAAGTGAACCTTAAAAATAAAATCTGTATGGAGGTATGTATGACGTGCCCTGCTTACCATTTTATGCATGGGACACAATATCGTTTTGTCTTACATTGTAAGCACCGAACAACCCTTCCTTTGTCATTTCTCTGGCACTGATGACACATGTCACTATCTGTCACCCGATCTAATTTCTTTTGTGTGGAAGAAGGCTGAGCAAAAAGCAAAAATACAAACAGAAATAAAATTTCAAGTGCCCAACAAAAGAAAACAATAATAGAAATAACTATTCATTTTGAGATAATTTGAATTGCAGGACTCAACTCACTTTGGAAAGAAGTAAATTGCTCTCTCTCTCTCTTAAAATTATCTTCCCCTCATTGTTACTGTCAAATTTGACTTTTGCTTGTTTTGTCTAGAAAGTGAAAAACAAAACAAAATAAGCAATAAGTATTTGTTTTCAAACTATTACTCAACTCACGTTAGATGGGTGCGAAAGGGTCTTTCTCTCCAGCACTTTTTTGCCACGAGCCACACATTCAATTTCTTGTTTCTTCTAAAAATACAAAGAGGAAGAATAAATTTGAATCATTTAGGAGCAAGAAAATTGAAGAGTATTCACCAGCTTACCAATTTAGTTGACAGCCTCCCTTTTTTCCTTTTGATGGGTGATGAAGATCGATGCTCCATCTGTAAAATAAACATTACATTTTGGAACATAAAAATTATAACAGAAGCTCACAAAGAACTCAAATCACCTCAAGAGGATTCAAAGTGGTCTTTTCCTTCCCAAGCATGTCCTTGTCACCCATAACAGGTACCTTGTTTGTCTTCTGAAAAACAAAAAGGAAAAAAGTAATCAACATCTTATTAAATAATCGAATTATTTTTGAAGCAAGTAAATGCAAGAAACATTACCGATTTCTTCAACGGCCTCCCTCTTTTCCTTTTGATAGATGGTAACGATTTTTCTTCTATCTATATGGTAAAAATAAATGTCATATTTTTATCAAAATAAACCCTAACTAGTAGAAATTGAAATATATACACCACTCAACTCACCTCAGAGGGATGTGACATGGCATTGTCCTTCTTATACATATTTTCTTCATCCTTGCCTCGCAACATCGATTGCACTTCAAAAGACATCTAAGAAAACCAAAACAAAGGGAGAAATCAGTGTTTTTTAATGAATATATTCTGTTTTTTGGTCTACCTCTTTTCTTCTTGATAGAAGGTCATTGATGTTGTTCTGTCCAAAGAGTTTTAAAAATAACAGAAGAAAAGAGTAATAAATAAAACATATACATGCCAAACGAGATGGACAACAAAAACAGAAAACATCGAAACATGCATGATGAAAAACAATACAAATTTAGAAGCATTTATAATAAAACGAAACAACAGAATATTACTCATTACAATGTTATTTATTATTGAAAACTTTTGAAAGTTAAATTTTTTGAAATAGATGAAAACAATGCTAAGTCGTTAAAATCAATTTACCATTGATTCCACTAACCATACATTCCTTACCCTTTTGCCTAAGCTTACAATTTCAAATGGTATTTCGACTTTTTAGTCATCCTTCTCGATTTCAAGATTTTCTACCACCTCGCCAATTAACATTGATTTTGGTCTCCGACATACATCAAAAAATGCATCAAGGCAATGCATTTTTACTCCATAAGATAAAATCATGAGAAACATATAGGCAGGCTTTGACAAGATGATAAGAGGGCTTATTTTCAACTGCAAATCTACAAAAAGATTCTCTGTATTGGAGGATGAAGCATCGCCGCTAATATTTTACAGCACAAGTGTCATCCACCTAGACTACATTATTTAACACTCACGTTATTTATCACTCACATTATTTAACAGTATTTTGGATTGCCTTAACAGAGATATCAAAGCTAAGATGGAGGGTGGATGAATCAAGAGATTCCAGGTAGATGCAGTAATATATCTATTAAACACAGATGCCGTGGCGAATGGGCGTGCACGAAGTATGCAATAGCCAAAGAGGATGATTCCTTTCGATCGCCTTACCTTGGACTCTCCATCGCCAGAAAGGAAAATGACGTATATCGAATCGAAAATCACTTTTAGGGAAAATATGGATGATTGACTAGGCATGCAACTTCTAGCAATCTAACTTCCATCATTGAAGTATGGAATAGAAGAAAGCATGCTTCTTGTGATATTATGATGCCCTAAAGCAAAAAATGATAAAATGACCAGATTTCAAGGGCTTCCAAACCATACAATACATAACATGAAAGGTGTTAGTACCCCCAATGACTCTCTTTTAGGTTAAAGTAAAACATGCTACCTCTTTTACCTCAAAAAAAACATACTAACTTGATGATATCAAAAACCCTCTTTTACCCTCTCTTTTAGGTTAAAGTTTATTACATTAGTTGCATCTAACTTGATGATATCAAAAAAAATTACCAACGATTCGAAGTCGGGAGGTTTCAACTTTCCAGTCTATAAACCCCCAACGGAAACCCACTTCGATCGTCAAACCCAGATGAAAAACCGTCACCTGCGGTCTTCCAGAACACCCGCTAAGTCAATCACAGAAGCCAAAGAAGTTGTCCGAAAACGAAAACACCCACCGGAAGCTGGACCGACGCAGGAATGTTGAAGATTTGGGATAAGAACGGAAAGACGATCGAGAAGCCCTTTAAGTATAATCGCACGGAAAACGAGATATTGCACAATCTTTAAGTATTAAAATATTGTTGTTTTTTATATAAAAAATTAGTATCTTTTAAATTTTTAAATCTGTTTTTTTTAGTTTCTACTTGTAAATAAATGGCACATGTTTCAATTTAATCAGAATTGAAATTGGTAAAGAAAAACACATCATTATTTAAGATCAAATTGTTACTACCAACTTATCACTCTCTGAATTATCCAGCAAAATCTAGAGCTGAATTCCATAAGCAAAACTGGTTGGGATTGGGTAATTCCAACACCACATTCTTCAAAAAAGTGGTGAAGGAACAATCACTTCGCAACTCCCTACTGTGTAATCTGGATTCTGCTGGAAACCCATTAACGATACAGCTTGCTTCAAATTGGTTTCCAAGGATCATATCAATGGAAACAAAGTCGTGGCTAGCTCACATACTTAGCGAAGAAGAAATCAGAAAAGTTGTTTACTCCATCGACTCGTCCAAGGCGTCGGATCTGAACGGGGCCTCACTACTGGCTTCTTCAAAGCGAACTGGATTGTATTAAAGATTGGTATCCTAAATCTGGTCACCGATTTTTTCAAAGGTAGAGGTTGGATCAAGCATATTAATGCTACATTTGTGACATTAATACCAAATTTTCCCAGAGCAACAGAAATAAGAAATTTTCGACTAATATCTAGTGGTAACACTATCTACAAAGTCATTTCTGAATTAATTGCTTCAAGGCTGTCCATGGTAATCCCTCACCTTATCTCCATAAATCAGAGTGCATTTACCGAGGGAAGAATAATCGTGGATAATATTATACTAGCCGAGGAAAATGTTAGAGGCTTTCAACAAAAATCTAGACAAGAGCTTGCTTATGCTTAGATGGCTAGATCTAGACAAGGCATTTAATTAGGTGTTGGTGTGTGGGCTTGTCGGTGTAAGCTCACAACCTCAACTCTCCCAAGTGTTCGCTCTCTAGAATTGCCAACCCCCTCCCCAGTTGGACCAGGGGAGGTATTTATAGCCTTCACTTGTTGTCATTGGGCCTCGCGGGCTCGTACGGTCGGGCCCGTCCGTCCGGCCGTCCGCCCGCCCGTCCGTCCGTCTAGGCCGGCTGGTCCGGTTCGGTCCATGGGCCGCGGTTCGCGGTCCATGGTACCAACAGTACTCCCCCCTTCCTTGGCAGGCCCGGGGGCCTGGGGCCGTTCGCCCCCTTTTCGACCTCCACCTACTCTCATTAAAGCTCCTCGGTTCCCGGGCCCCTCCTTCTTTGCTTCTCTATAAATAGGCTGCCTGAGGACCTTATTTTCTGCATCTCCTCTCCTTTCCGCTATGAGTGCTCGAGACATCCTTGAGGAGTACGGTCGCGAAGTGCAGAATCAGCACGCGACCTGGGCCCTGTGCCTGCTGTCGCCTACTGGTGTTCCCAATAGTGTCGCCGTGGCCGAGACTCAGCGCCTTAACGCCGTGCTGATCGACGTCCACCGTCGCCTCAACCGGATTCGCTGCAACGATATTGTCGCGGAGCTTCCACCTGTCACCTATCCTGACACCTCGGGTTCCGTTGGCACCTCGGGTTCCGCTGGCACCTCGCGTGCTTCCCGCGCGCAAGGTACGACCGCCGATCCAACGCCCCTTCCGAGGCGCCGCCGGCCGCGAGGTCCTCGTCGTTTCCACGGGTCTTCGTCCCTTCCGGCCTATGACCTGCGACACTTTCTGTCGGGATCCTCGAAGCCAGCCCCTTAAGCTCGTCCGGGGGACGTCCGCGACTGCGACCACGCTCATCCGGGCCGTGGGGCGCGCCTCGTTCAACTTCTCTCCTATTTCTTTTTTGTATCCAGACTTAGCTATTGTTGTGCATTGTGTACTTTTTCCCGCCGTGCCACCGGCCGCTTGTAACACTTGGTTTAATTTAATGAAAGATGCCTTTGCTTTTTTTTCCTTTCGTTTTGATTGTCTTCGCACGTCCGTGCAGATTCGCGCATCTCGGCGTCTCCTGTCGACGTTGCCCGCATCCTTCTCGAGCTCTGCTCCCGTCCGTCGTGCCGGGTCCCTCTATCGCCGACTCGTGCGTCGGCCCGTTACTTCGTATCGTTGGTGGGGTCTGCCTGCCGGCCCGTCGGGACTCCCCCACCGCGCTCCTCCTGCGTCGTTCAGTCGCTGGACACCGCCGAGCTTATGACGGGCGCCTCTCCCCCGCTCCGCCGACCGCGTCGGTCCTTGACCTTCACTCTTGCTCCCGACGGGCCGGTTCTTGGGCTCCCTCGGGAGCCTCCCGGCCCATCCGATTCTGACCAATCCGGGTACGCGACGCTTCGTCTTCCGTGCCCCCCTTAACCCCTATATAAGCCTCCCCTCGCTTCTCGCGACTAACTTTTTTTCCCTTTCTTTTTTTCTCCCACCTTCTCTCCCAGGTTGCTAATGGCCTCCGCCTCCTCCTCCGGCCGCGACGGCACAAAAACTCCGGCTAGCAAGGTGATCTCGACGCTCTTCGTCACCCCCTCCGTCAAGGATCCCCTATCCACCGTCGGGGTCGACGCGATCCGGGAGGCGCTGGCGAAGATGGGCCAGCCGGACCTGCCCTTTACTGTCGCCGGTGACCGTGTTGCCTCCGATCCGCCGCCGGGCCTGGTCGCCCTTTACACGCCCTTTGCCGATGCCGGTCTTGTTCTTCCGCTTCCATCTTTGGTGGTCGAAGCGATGTACCACTGCGGCGTTGCCATTTCACAGTTTCCTCCGGCGGCCATCGACCGCCTGGTGATCTTTGACCTTCTCTTGCGTCGCGCCGGCTGCCAGGTCTCTCTATCGGTCTTCCTGACGTGGTTCACGATGACCTCCATGACCACCGATCCCCGCCGTGTGTTAGTCGCTCAACGATCCACCGGCGCCCTCTTCGACGGGCTGGTTGACCGGTCTCATCACTGGCGGGACCGCTTCTTCTTCGTCCCCGTCAGTGCCCTTGAAAAGTCGGGCTCGGGCGTGGATGTCCCCACGCGCTGGACTCGGTTGTCGTCCCTGAAACGGACCCCCGCCCCTTCCCGAGCCAGCTTGGATCCCATGGCCGCCCTCGCCCAAGACGTCCTCGTTGAGGTTTATCGCCACGGGCCCGTCAACGCCCGGACGTTGGCCACCTGGTCTTATGAAGACCACCTGAATTTGCCCGTGAAGACGCCCTACTTTCGGGACGGTCCGCCGCCTAAACGTAACAAGAAAAGGCAAGTCGACGAGGTTCACTTCGAGACTCCCCTTGATGCATCTCCCCTCAAGACTATCGCGGTCGGTGCCCCGGACTCCCATCGTGATGCTTTCTCTGCTCCTGGTGCCCCGGACGCCCCCCTTCGAGACAGCCGGTCCGACCGACGGCAAAGGAAAAAGACTCGGGCTGAGAAACGAAAGTCGGTCGCCGCCTCCCTGGCGAAGGATTCGGTCCACGTTGAAGACTTGGACGCCTCTGACACCAGCCTTAGTGCCAGCCACTCTAACATCCCGTCCGACGGGGCCTTTGACCGCCTCTTTGCGTCTGCGTCGGAGGGCGGGCTTTTTGAAGACGAGCCCCTCAATGCTGTCATGAAGGATCTTCAGAGGACGCTCGACGGCTGTACCGCCCCCATCGACCCCGTGACCCTCCTGCCGCGCCTTGGCGGGATTTTTAAGCGAAAGCTTGAGGATGCTCGTTCCCTGATGACGCCCGAAGATGAGTACGTCCGACTGCGCGCCCGTCCCCTTCCGGCCGTCGACCTCGATCTGCACCATCATCTGCTGCAACTTTCGGTCCTCTCCCAGGTTCGGCTGGAAAGGGGCGCTGAACTAGATGTGGAATTTCGGCGTCAAAAGACCGACCTTGCTGCCGCGGAAGCCGACCTTGCTGCCTCAAGGGCCACCATTAATGCCGTGCGGGCCGACCTTGACGCCGTGCGGGCTGACCTTGACGTCGCGCGGGCCGACCGTGATGCCTCGAGAACTGAGCTGGACGCCGTCAAGCGTGAGCGCGACCTCCTAGCCGCCGACTTGTGCCATGCTGCGGAGGAAGAGATGACTCGGGCTGCCGCTGCGCAAGAAGCCTTTCTCCAGGACTTTGTTCCCGAGTACCAGAGCCGTTTGGCTGATCTGAAAAAGGACCACGCCACCCAGTTAACGGACTCCAAACGCACTGGTTTCTGGAAAGGTTACGTGCACGGGCGCGAGATGTGCTCGCTTGTTTACCCGCCCCTTTCGCGTGCCGTCGTTCCTCGAACCCGCAATGAGTTTGCCGGCTGGACAGAGAAAGGCGTCCCTACCTATCAGCCTCCCGTGGACGTGAGCGACAGCGAGGAGCAGGACCTTGAGGCTGACTTCCCTGACTACGTGGACCCTCCCTTCGACTAGTCGGCCGTAGTGCCCGTTTTTCTCTTTTTTTTTCTTGACGAAACAATTGCTTCTTTGTTGTAATAACACTTAGCTTCTTTTTTTCTTGCTTACTTTCTTTCGCTTTCTGCTTGATCGTTGGTCGCTCTCTCTCTTCCTCTATCTTTCGCCTCCCCGTTTGCCTTTCGCTCTCGCTTTTCCCCTTCAATTGTTTGTTTCGGAGAAGCGGCCTGGGCCTCTCGGACG
>LFYR01001882.1:77048-89507 GCA_001185155.1 Zostera marina
TTTCCGATTTGCATTTGCTTGGGGAAGCGGCCTGGGCCGTGCGGATTGTCCCGTGTGGTCGTCCGACCTTGAGACTCTTCCGCCGGCCTTTTCGGCGGGCTTCTCCAGCTTTCGTTTACTCGGGGGAGCGACCTGGGCCGTGCGGATTGTCTCATGTGGTCGTCCGACCTCAAGACCTCTCCGCCGGCCTTTTCGGCGGGCTACCCCCTTTTCAGTTACATTTTTAATGGGTGCACTCCGGGTGCTTTTTATTGGGCATCATGTGCCGTGGTCGGGGAGCGCCCGACGTAAAATCAGATACAATAGGTTCTCCCTGGTCTACCAGCCGGTCCACCAACGGCAATGGGTAGCTGTCCTTGGGGCAGGTTTTGTTCAAGTTGGTGAAATCGACACACATCCTCCACCCCGAATGTGCTTTTCTCACCATCACCACGTTGGATAGCCAGGCAGGATAACGCACCGGGCGAACGAACCCCGCTTGGAGGAGCTTCCTGACCTCCAGCTCGGACGCCTCTCTTTTTTCCGCCCTAAGCGGGCGTAATTTTTGCCTGACGGGGTGGGCGTCCGGAGCTACCGCCAGCCTGTGCTCCGCCAGCGCTCTGGGTACGCCGCCTAATTCCCCCAACTCGCTGGCGAACAGATCTTCGTTCTTTCTAAGGAGCTGCTCTAGCCCCTCCCTGACGTTCTGTGGGAGGTTCTTTCCCACTTGTACTTCGTTCCGCCCGAGGGTCACTTGGGTCGTGTGGGATGCCGGTTCGGGTCTTGCCGTGCGTTCCCGCATCGAGTGGGGTAGGCCTTCGTCCGATGTCATCACTTCACCGACCGAATTGAAGTAGCACTCGCGCGCCTTCTTCTGGAACTTGAGGCACTGATGGAGTGATGACATCACCGCCTGGAAGGCGTGCAGCGCCGTCCTTCCTAGGATGGCATTGTATTCCGATGTGAAGTTGACAACCGTAAACATGACCTCGATCGTCTTGGCTTGGGCATGCCGTCCCAGGGTGACCGGGAGGGCGAACGTCCCCGCTACTGGGACCTCTGACTGGCCGAATCCTCTGATGGGAGCCCGGCACGGAAGTAGATCTGCTCGGGCCAAGCCGAGGTCGACGAAGGCGTTCCAGTACAGTATGTCCACCGACGCCCCCGTGTCCACCAGGACCCTGTGCAGGCGTACGCTGGACTTGTCTCCCCTTTGAAAGATGGGGGTTATGACCAAGGGATCGTCGTGGGGCGTGGTGATGTCCTTCATGTCGTCCTCCGTGAACGAGATATCCAGGTTTATTCGCGGGCGTTTGGCCCCTGCCGCCCGGTCCACGTCGGACGCGTATCGCCGTCCCTCCCACGGGTCGTCGCCTCTCGATGCTCCGCCGCCAGCGATGGTGAGGATGTCCCCTATGGCCTCGTCCGCTGGCTCCTGCTTCGGCGCCTGGTGTCCCGTGGGGATCGTCGTCGGGCGGGTCGCCGTCGGGGCCTGGGGCGCTCCGTTCGCGGGCTTCATTTTGCTGAGAACCTTCGCGAGGTTTAGGCACTCGGCCGTCGTGTGGCCGTTGTCCTCATGGTATTCGCAAAACCGACGGGTGTCCCTGAACGCCGCCGTGTCCTTCCTCATTGGTCTTGGCAGGGGTAGGGTTCCTGTTCCGTACAACGTTAGGAAAACCTGTCTCTGGTTTGCCGCCGGGGCGTGGCCTGCCTCCCTCCGTCCCGCTGCCGCCGGGGTGCCGGTTCTGTACACTGGCGCCTGCGGCGCCGCTGGGGGCTTGGCTTGCATTTGTTGGGGTTGGCTCTGCTGCTGCCCTCCTCCCGCGCCCGCGGGGGCGCCCTTCCCCCTCTGCTGCCGCCTGCATTCCTGGATCTTCGCGCCCAGGTAGTCCTCCACGTTGCTCTCCCCGTGGGACCTTTCCATGGCCTCGGCGAAGGTTTTTGGTGGCTTTCTCACTAAGTCCCCTGCGAAGAACGTGGGCCGGAGGCTGTTCGTTAGGGCGTACAGCACCACCTCCTCCGAGATCCCCTCAATCTTCTGCACCTCGCTCGCGAACCGGTCCATGTACGTGCGCGTGCTCTCTGACTCTCCCTGTACGACAGTGCTGAGGGCGGCCTTGATTTTCGGCCTCCTCCGACGGTGTGCGAAAGCCGCTCGGAATACCTCCACTAAGCCTTCGTTGGTGTGCACGGACCCCGTCGGCAACGTCCTGTACCACGCGATTGCGTCGCCCGTAAGGGCCCTTCGGAACATTCGACACCAGATGTCCCTCCTACTCGTCCTGTCCTCCATGTTGGTCTTGAAAGAGTGCAGGTGGTCCTCTGGGTCAGTATCGCCCTTGTAGTAGGGGATCTTCGGGGCTCTCCAGCCTGGTGGGTACTCTTCGTCCAGGGCCTCCTCACTGCCTCCCCCCGACGTTGTCGCCACAATGGTTCGCAGGGCCTCCGCGGGTGGGGCGTCGCTGCCGAGTCTACATTCCGGGGGGGCTGGCGGCCCGTACATGGGATCCCCTCCCCCGCCCCCGTCCGACTCCAGGGTGTGTGGGGTCACTGTGAGCTGATGGACTTGCTCTTGTAGTTGGCGCTGGCTCTCCTGCAGGCTGGATATTAGTTCCACGAGCTGCATCCTCTCTCGCTTGCTCTCTTTCTCCGCGCGATCTTTCTCTTCCGCGCGCTCCCTTCGTCGGAGCTTCTCTTGCTCCTTTTCCCTTCTCTCCCGGGATCGCGACCGCGTTCTCCTGGCCCTCTGTGGGGACGCCGGCTCTTTGTGTCGGCGCCTCTCGGGCGACTCCCACCCGTACCTGATCTCCTCGAGCTCCATGCGCAGTCTATCCTCGTCGTCCCATTCCTCGTTGGCTCTTACTTCCTCTGAGTACCGGTCACGGGAATGATGTCGCTCCGGCCGGTACTCCTCCGGCGCCCGCTCGGGTCGCTTAGAGCCCTCCCCCACCTGGTAACCGCTCTTCGTCATCCTTTTCTCTCCGGCCGTCATGTGTTCGTTTCACGTCAGGTTCACCACTGTTGGTGTGTGGGCTTGTCGGTGTAAGCTCACAACCTCAACTCTCCCAAGTGTTCGCTCTCTAGAATTGCCAACCCCCTCCCTAGTTGGACCAGGGGAGGTATTTATAGCCTTCACTTGTTGTCATTGGGCCTCGCGGGCTCGTACGGTCGGGCCCGTCCGTCCGGCCGTCCGCCCGCCCGTCCGTCCGTCTGGGCCGGCTGGTCCGGTTCGGTCCATGGGCCGCGGTCCGCGGTCCATGGTACCAACACTTCTTATATTTTTTGACATTGGACTTCGATATTGGTTGAAGAGCTTCCATAATAGCAATTCAAATGCCATTTTATTTATATTTTTTCTTCTATTTCTTCTTATAGATCTGATACGGATCAATTGTATCAAGGATTAATCCAGATTTTTATGAAATTAATAGGACCTAAATAGGCCCAATGTCTCCCATCTAAGATCGGAATATGATCTAGATTAAAGAGACAATCTCGGGAGATTTAAAGGATGTTGCTATGAGGCTCCTTTCACGAAATTGAAGGTACCCCGAGTGTCGTGGTGGCTTGCTAGGAGGACGTCTGAAGTTTGGTGGCTGATTGTGGAGTGAGGCTCGGTGAATCGATGGTCGGAAAGATGGCCGGAGGGAGTTCACGATGAAGATGTAACGTATGGAATTTGTGTGGAGATGAAGAGTGGAGGAAAACTGTAATTTTTATTTTATAATAAGCAAAATACATTTGGGCCCTTTAGGGATATTACAATGGGTGCAAAAATGTAAAATGTCCATAACTAATGAGTGTTACTAACATTCTTACAATTTATGATTAATTAAGTCCAAAAATACTAATTTAACCAATTAATTAATCACCTTCCTCTAATCGGGTTTGCCCTCTTTCTAAGTGGTGAAATCGGTCACCCAATGTGAGGGTTTTCTATTTCGAGTTGAGCTCCGAACGGCTTGGGCAGACGGACCTAATTTCTTCCCGGATTCCTTGCTGGAAACGTTGCTGCAGTTACTTGACTCCGGCTGTTGTTCATCTTTTACTTCTTCCATCGATGATGCTATCTTCTCCAGATCTTTCACTACTTTCTCCGTAACAAGATCCCACAGATTTCTATTTTATATAGTTTAATCTATCGTTTTCAAAATTAATCGACAACTCAACATGGTTGACCTCACATTAACTAATCTTTGATTAACCTATCTTATATTTATGACTATATAAAATGTTGATAGACCAAAACTCCAAAATAAAGTGAATGGAAATTTGTAAGTGTTACTCTTTACATAAATATAATTATAACAGCAGCGAGAAGGTTTTAATTCACCACTCCATTTTAATCTGAGTTAATATTCACATTTTTCTTTTCTCGATTTTTATCTTTCTCCACATCATCTTTAATTCTGAATTACATATCATTTTTACCTCTAGGTGATACATCATTTTTAATTATGATTTGTATATCGTTTTTATAAAATAAATAAATAAACTTTGTATGATTTACTGCCTTTTGAACTATGTAATCTATCGACGATTTTAATGAATTTGATGTAAATACAATCAACGATGATACAATTGATAATGTATCTTTGAGTGTCATTGATATTTTTGAAGAAACAAATGTTGACAACGATATCGAATCAGATAATGAATTTATAAGTGACGAAGAAGGATTTTAGTGTGATTGTAAGTTAGTTCAAAATGTTATGATTTTTTATGTTATGATTTTTTATTGTTATAGTTAATAAAATTATATCATAATTTTTTCCAGAAATACCACGTGGACAAGGACGTAAGGTGATCAAGTATGTGGACGAATACTACAATCCGTCAACAATGAAGTGGAATCATCTCGTCGGTCTACTAGAAAATTCACAAAGGAAATTCCACAACCTTCAACACCATTTGATGGTGTAGTTTTTCAATCTGGGTATGTAGTTTATTTTAAAATTAAATAATTAATTACATTCTTTTCATTATATTAATTGAACTTAAAACTTTAACTTACAGAACATTTCCAAATAATATACGAAATCAAATTGGTTTCTTGGTTAAATGATTTATTCCAGGGGCAGAAATCACATGGGCTCAATGGAGCGATGAGGATAAAGATATAATTTGGAGAAAAAATTTGGTATGTTATGTGATTGTATATATTTTATGTTTTAAATTTATTTGATTATTTAAGAAAACTCAACAATTTTTTATGTGTAGAAATTTTATAAATTTGACGATCAAGACCGTGCTCGTACTGCATTCAATAATTACCTAACTATTAATTATCCTAAATGGCTTTGCCAAGCGAGAAATGATGCAAAGAGCAGTGCTGGTGTTTCTGAACTTGATGAGACTTGCAAAAATTTTCCTCCCACATACACTACAAAAGAAAAATGGGGATTAATGATGGAAAAGATTTTGGCACCAATGTTCAGAGAAAAATCAAAAAAGAATTCAGAAAATCGGAAAAAGAACGAAGATTATTTTGTGTACAAGGGTGGGTCGGCTTCTTTTGAAGCCAACTCTCATGCATTAGTAAGTTTAAATGTTCAATTCATTTCAATTTAAATATTTTATGAATTTTTTTAACTAGTTTTTATCGTATAGAGTATAAAATTAGGTCGAAACTCTTCATTTCAAGAGGTATTCTTGTCAACTCATATGTCATTAAATGATAGAGGAAAAACTATGATGGTGGGTAATTATTTGTTAATATTTCATAATATATTTATATTTTTTTAATTGTTTCATATTTGATTTTGGTAAAGGCCAAATATGAAAATTTAAATGATGAGCTTTAAAGAAAAGAAGATAGTGATTCTGATTCGGATGAAGATAGCGAATATGAAAATTTATCGTCTCAAGGTTCAACTTCATTTTATAATAAGCCTCTCTTTAAGAACGATCATATTGGACTTTGACTTAAAGCATCAAAAGAAAAGAAAAATGACCGCATTCTGAGATTTAGAGTTGGTAATGAATCGATGTTATCAAATAAAAAGAGAAGGAAAGTGAGCAATGAGGAAACTGAGAAGCATAACACTGAAGAGTTTGAATTGACAGTTTTCAAAGTCGTTGAAAAAAGAATGGAAGTGCTGGAAATACAATACGAAAAGCGTATTCAAATGATGGAACAACGGTTATTTGAACATATTCATAATATGAGTTTAAAAAATGTTTTTAAATATTAATGTTTTTAAATAAGTTTCTCAATTAATTAATTTTTGAATATCTTTATTTATTTTCAGGCTAAGTCTACAAGCAACGATCTCAATCTTCCATCATCTAGTAATGTTCCTATTGTTCCTTCATCTGGGATTAGGGGTGAGCGGGGACGGGGATAGGGAAATCCCCGGTCCCAAAAATCATCCCCGTCCCTTGACCGGGGACGGTCAAAATAATTTTTTTTTATTTATTATTATCATTATTATTTTAAACAGTAATTTACTAAAAATACTAATGCTACTATGTTATATCGCATATTGTATATCGTTTATCGTATAATAATATATAAAAACCTTAAAAATAACCAAAGTCAAAAGAAGACTATCGTGAATCGTGATATACTAAAATCGTCCATCCTTTTATTAATTAATATTTAATAAAAAAGATCATAAGAAATTAAGAATAAAATACGGTGGAACAAGAATGTCTTTTATCTTACCTTAGTTATTTCATTTAAACAAACTGTGGAACAAGCGGCTAATATAGTAACACCTTAGTTATTTCATTTTAAAAAAATTCTGACATCCGACAGCTTCCCTTAGGAAAACGGTGGAACAAGATGTCGGCGCTCGACGGTGGAACAAAGTTACAAGAATAAGAACGTGATTAGGTTTAACTTTTAAATTTTTAATTAAAAATTTATGATTTAGATGTAATTTTACAATTTTAAATATAAATTTATCTATTTAATATATTGTATAAGGTTATTTATATAAATTATACAATATAAATTTTTTTATAGGATCTATATGCAATTTTCTCTGGGTACGGGGATTATTCAGGGTGGGGATTGCAATCTCCATCCCCGTACCAGGAAATGATCGGGGATTTCGGCCAGGAACGGGGACGGTGACAGGGATTTTTCTACTTCGGGTAGGAATTCATCTCCGTTCCCGTACTCGCACGTTCGGGTACGGGCCGGGTACTGGGTACGGGGAATCTCACCCCTATCTGGGATGGACTAAATTATTTTCGATCTATATTCCTTATTTTGTTAATCTAATTTATTAAGTGATAGTAATATCGAGATTTATAGTAAATGTGTGTAATTGAATATGTGTGATTAATTGAATGTGTGTGATTAAATGTGTGTGAATGTTTATTATTTTCAAGTATGAATTGAGATATGTAAGGCTCTAAATGAGCACTCATTTAAATTTAAATATATTTTTTTATTATATAATATTTTAGCGACGATTCAGCGATGTCGATACACGCATGTTTCTTGTGCTCCCTTCAGGGGGAGTACTGATGAGACATGCCTGATTACGTCAGTCACTCCCAGCAACGCCCTTCAACAAGGACTAGGGTTCCGTCGCTTTATATCGGACCCCCGGAGAGCTCCACGGTTGCGGAACAAAAGTCGTCGTCAAGTCCTCAAGTCAACACCTCGGAGTCGCCGAGTCCAGTGGTGAATCGGCCAAGTTGAGACCGAGTTAGTCAACATTGGTAGGCTGACGACCTCGTTCCTTGGACTCGCCGACTCCCATACCTGAGTCGTCGACTCCCAGACGTTACTTGTTGCTGGCCCACCCACGCCATTATGACACCATTAACCAGTGCCATGGCAAGGGCACGATGCCCGCCTTGGTAATGCCCCCAAGGACCCTATAAAAGGAGTCCCTAAGGGTTAGTCCAAGGAAGATTACATTTTCCACTAAACCAGAGCATTTTCAAAGTGAAATCGTCAACTCCCACATCTGAGTCGCCTACTCCCCTCCCGCAGGATTTGACGTAGAGCGCGCGTCGTGGATTCCAAAGTCTAAGGCATCACCTCGCACCTCCGCGAGCCCTTGATAGCAGATTTCGTGCTTCATCAGCTGACGCCGTCTGTGGGACTATCGAACCACCGATATTCCGTCGTAATCGCGAAATTTTCTTCGCAAAGTCCAGCTCGATCTCTCCCGGAGGTATCGCTGATTTTGTTATAAGGAATCGCCGATTCAAGTTAGGAATCGCCTACTCCCATCCGAAGCCTTGGTTGGATTTCTACCATAGAAATCACCAACTTCCCCGGGGAGTCGACGATTCAGGGAATTGTCTGCTAGTTAAGAGTGTTGTCCACGACTCGGTTCAAAAGAAAAACCAGCTAAGTCCAGTTGTCGATTCCACCTAGGGAGTCGCCGATCCCACTTAGTTTTCTTTTGAACTAGTTCGGTCAGATCCTTTTCGCTTTGGAACTACTCCTCTTTTGTTGCCAATGGCTCCAGAAAAATAAAAGCACCATTACTCTTTAAGAAGTAAGGGTAAAAGGTCATTGAGACCTGAAAAGGAACAGGTTGAGCCCTCTCAGGTAAACAGGCCCGGGAGGAAGAAAGCTCGACCTAACCAACCCTCTCAGGCACACTCAGCTCCTCCACACCTTGGGGAGCAAATAGTACCGAATCCTCCTCCTCTCACTTTGGAAGAGAGATTCCTGAACTTCATGGAAACCATAGAGAGAAGGATGAACAACCTCGAGGCTAAGAGGAGTCGAAAGACCACCATCCGAGATGGGACGGGTAAGTCTGGGTCATATTATTCTCCATCTGCGGAGAAAAATAAAAAGGTTTCCATCATAGGTCAAAAACAGGACCTAGTAAGAGTCGCACCCAAACGACTCTTACAACATGGTTCGTGGAAGATCTTCGTCGGAAGCTGGCCGACGATCCAATCGTCGGTAGTCTGGATGAGTTCTTGAGGGTCAAAAGTGCTCCTTTTCATGAGGACCTTTTGAAACTACCCTTCCCACCAACCTGGAGGGTACCCAGGATCGAGGCATATGATGGTTCGACCGATCCAAAAGATTACGTTAACCTCTACCTCAACATCCTAGAACCCCAGACCACCGATAACGGACTATTGTGTCGGGCATTCCCGGGCACTCTCAAGGGCAGCACTTATCGGTGGTTTTCTGGTCTGCCAGCTGGCTCAATCACCAACTTCTAAGACCTCTCGTTGAAGTTCATCACCCAACATGTGGGAATGATCAGAATAAAACACAGTGTCAATGCATAGATATTGTAGTTTTTTAATACAACCTGGCGAGTACCCTTCCAACCAACCTGGCAGATACCCAGGATCGAGGCATATGATGGTTCGACCAATCCAAAAGATCACGTCAACTTCTACCTCAACATCCTGGAACCCCAGACCACCGATAACGGACTGTTGTGTCGGGCATTCCCGGGCACTCTCAAGGGCAGCACTTATCGGTGGTGTTTTGGTCTGCCAGTTGGCTCAATCACCAGCTTCTCAGACCTCTCGTTGAAGTTCATCACCCAACATGTGGGAATGATCAGAATAAAACACAGTGCCAATGCATAGATATTGTAGTTCTTTAATACAAGTTCCTAATGAATTTAAATTACAAGTAAATCGTACTAATAATAAATAAACCAACTTGGATCCGTTTGGGCATTTCTACCCCCATATTTTCACTAACCGTTGCTCTTGGGTTGTCCCTCTGGTCTTATACATGTTCGTCATGAAGGTGTTTGATATATCATGTATTATCAGCCTCCCTATCTCTTGGCGCCACGTGCGTCTGTTTTCGTGCACTCTCTTGTTTCTTTCGGTCCAGATCCCCCAGACTGTCGCAGTCGTGTATGCCCATGTTAGACCCCAACATGGTGTGTTCTTCGTTCTGGTGTGAGCCTATTCCATTATCTGTTCTAAAGAGAACCATGTGCATGTAATCAACCATGGTTTTGCATTTAGTATACAAGACCATAAATCCATAGAAAATTTGCATCTGAAGAACACATGCTCTTGCGATTCTCATGGTCTTCCACATAAGATGCAGTCGATATTTTCCCCTCCTCCTCTCCTTCTTCTAGCCCAGTCAGCCTTCATCGATATCTTACCCCATCTAGCCCTCCATAATGTTATGCTAAATTTTCTAATGCTAGTCGTCCATACCCTCTCCCAAAATTTGTCGATCTCTTTTCTATTCATTATGGATTCCTAGGAGTTTTTGTATGTTGGTGAGGTATCACTCCCGGTCCAAGTACAGTTGTGGTTGGGCCCACATTTTAGAACCTTATCTATCTTGTATTTGTTATCTATTATTCCAACCCATAGGGAGAAATCTACTCTTCGTTTCTTGTTTATGTCTCTTGATGAAGCACGGAATCTGCTACCAGTAGGCTCGCGGGGTTGCGAGGAGGGCCGGAGGCTTTGGAGTCCACGACGCGCGCTCTACGTCAATGTACCTACAGAAGTGGAGGGGAATCGGCGACTCCCTTGGGAGTAGGCGATTCGGGCTCCTTGGATTGCTCTGGTGTGGTGTGGTCAAGTGTGAATGACTTGGGAGTAGAGGACCCCCAAGGACCCCTTTTATAGGGTCTTGGGGGACGTTTCCCCATTCATTAGCGTGGGGCCCACCTCATTATGGTGCCCTATTGAAGGGCCCACCCCAAGTAACGGCTGGGAATTGGCGGCTGGGAATCGGCGACTCAGGTATGGGAGTCGCCGATTCAGAAGTGGAGTCGCCGACTCCCCATGAGCCAAGTTGGCAGTCTACCAGAACTGACCACGAGGCCTAGAGTCGGCGATTCACCCCTGGAGTCGGCGACTTGGTAGTCCCAGTCGGCGATTCCCAGGTGTTTCCTTGAGTACATGACGTAGACACTTCCTCCGTATTTGTGGAACTCTCCGGAGGTCCGGCATAAAGCGACGGAACCCTAGTCCTTGTTGAAGGGCGTTGCTGAGAGTGACTGACGTGATCAGGCATGTCTCACCAGTACTCCCCCCTGAAGAGAGCATGGCAAAACACCCGTGTACCGCCAGTATCCCCTCCCAAGCAAGGTGATCCGCATCAAGGCCAAAGCGACAAGATGGGATTGAGTCATTGCGCTCACAGCGACACTAATGACTCCGCGTGGTCCATGCACTATCAGATGGACTGATTCACTATCAGAATCTAGTTCCAGGCCAATGGAACTACATGTTTATAGTCATACTCTGATCAGGAGCGACTTTTGCTGTGGATTCTGGTCGAAGCGACAGAATGCGTGGATTCACTATTAGAATCTGATTCTGGCCGAAGCAACAGAATGCGTGGATTCACTATTAGAATCGGGTTTTGGCCGAAGCGATAGAATGTGTGGATTCTGGCCGAAGCGACAGAATGCGTGGATTCCGGCCGAAGCGACAGAATCTAGTTCACTATCAGAACTGATGTTTATAGTCCACTCTGATCAAGAGCGACTTTACGTCCGTAACGACGGTTACCCCATAGGCCAAAGCGCAAGATGGGTCGAGATCATTAAGGCCAAAGCGACAAAATGATCTCCAAGTGTTTGAAGAATTATTGAAGCCAAAGCGACAACATAATTCTTGTTCCATTAAGGCCAAAGCGACAAAATGGACCTGGATCTATTAAGGCCAAAGCGACAAAATAGATCCGATTCTGGCCGAAACGACAGAATCATGCCTGCAAAACAAAAAACAACCTGCAAAACAAAAAACAATCTGCAAAACAACTGTATCAGTCTAAAGGATATATTTATGGATTTACTGACCTTGCCGTGCAGGGCTGCTCCTCGTGCTGCTCCTCCCTATGCTCAATAAATCCTTGATTGATCTGGCCGGAGCGACAGATCTATCATGCTCATAATGTGACAGCTTCTGGTCAAAGCGACAGAAGTGTCGGGAAGAGCTTATGATACTCCCTCCCGAGTTCGACGACTTCTGGCCGAAGCGACAGAAGTATCGGGAAGAGCTTGTGATACTCCCCCCTTGAGATCATTAAGGCCGAAGCGTCAAAATGACCTCTGGTCTACTAAGGCCGAAGCGACGAAGCAGACCGACTCACTATCAGAGTCTGATTCTGACCAAGGCTACAGATCCACTATCAGGATCCGATTCACGCCTCGAATACATAACCTGCTGATTCATTATTAGAATCTGATTCCTGTCGAGGCTACAGATTCATTATCAGAATCCGATCCTAGCCCGGACTACGGAATCTTTACCTGCAAAAAAGGAAAACACTCTGCAAAACAACTAGATTAGTCCATAAACGCATATATTTATTATTGAACTTACCGTGTGATTTACCTTTCGTGATGCCCTTCCTTTGCTCAAATTTGTCCTTGGTAAATCTGGCCGAAGCGACAGATTTTACCGTGCTCAAATTTTTTGACGACCTCTGGCCGAAGCGACAGAAGTGTCGGGAGAGCTTGTGATACTCCCCCCGGATTTTGACGACTTCTGGCCGAAGCGACAGAAGTGTCGGGAGAGCTTGTGATACTTCCCCCGAAGTTTGAC
>LFYR01001882.1:93450-129818 GCA_001185155.1 Zostera marina
CTTTCTCGAGGTTGCTAACTCTTTTTTCTATGGAATCCATAAAGTTAATCAACCTCTCTTGTAGTGCAGGAGTTAGGTTCACTCCCCCATTTGATGGGAGTGATGAGGGCACCTTATGTGCTGATAGTGGTATATTGGAGGTTGGTATAGTACGGGAACCAACCCTCCTACCAGAAGCTCCTACCTCAGTAGTAATTGCGAGAGCTTTCTTTTTATGATCCTTAGTAAAAGGAGTCATAAATGGGATGGTTGCTTCTATCGGGTCGAAGCAACAGACTACGAGTGGAAGTTCTTCCGAAGTGCCGGAAGCTATGGGTAGGTACCTGCCCCCTCTGGGTGTCACAAAACAGAAAAATTTTGTAAAATATTTCTTTGTAATTTTGTGACCCCCTTGAGCAGTACTACTAGTCCCCAAAGTTTGAAATTAGCAAAAAATATCGAAATTTTTTTGCAATTTTTCTGCAGAAAATCGTGCTGCCGGAGGTGGTTTTCGGGATGCCTGTTTAGACCTATTCCAGAAAAAATTCCTTGCACTGTTGGGAAATTCTGTTTTTTTGTACTCGTAGAGAAAACTTTTTTCACGTGAAGTGTGGTCGTAGAATTCCAAAATCAGATCTGGGTATTCCGGAGGTGGACCGACAAAATCACTGGTAGTGAAAAAAGGTAAAAAGCCCCATACTCTTTTTTTTTTTACCGAAACGACGATGCGAGTCCAACCAAAGCGATGGGTTTTCGTTTCGGTAAAAGAGTTGGGCTATGCGTGGTCTTATTCAGCCGAAGCGATGAATGAAGACGGTGACCGAACGACCGAATCGACAATTCAACTGTGGGAATCGCCTACTCAGTGTGGGAGTCGGCGACTCACTATTGAAAATAGTGGGAATCGCCTACTCAGTGTGGTCTTATTCAGCCGAAGCGATGAATGAAGACGATAACTGAATCGACAATTCAACTGTGGGAATCGCCTACTCATTGTAGGAGTCGGCGACTCAATTGTGGGAATCGCTTACTCAGTGTGGAATCGTCGATTCAAGTAGGAATCGACGATTCAGATGAGGATAGGTGATTTTCTATGAAAAAATCCAACCTATATGGAAGTGAAAGTGCCAGAGCAAAAGGCATTGACAGCACTTGCTCAAAATGCTAAAGGAATCGGCGACTCCCTATGTGGAGTCGGGGATTCAACTTATGGCCTTTTTGAACCAAGCCGTGGACAACACTCTTAGCTAGCAGAATAACCCGCAATCGGCGACTCACTAGGTGGAGTCGGCGATTGCCTGTGTGAATCGAAGATTCCTTGACACAAAGTCAGCGACTCACCCTAAGGGAATCGAGCTGAACTTTGCGAAGAAAATTTCACGATTACGACGGGATATCGTGGTTCGATAGTCCCACAGACGGCGCCAGCTGATGAAGCACGGAATCTGCTACCAGTAGGCTCGCGGGGTTGCGAGGAGGGCCGGAGGCTTTGGAGTCCACGACGCGTGCTCTACGTCAATGTACCTATAGAAGTGGAGGGGAATCGGCGACTCCCTTGGGAGTAGGCGATTCGGGCTCCTTGGATTGCTCTAGTGTGGTGTGGTCAAGTGTGAATGACTTGGGAGTAGAGGACCCCCAAGGACCCCCTTTTATAGGGTCTTGGGGGACGTTTCCCCATTCATTAGCGTGGGCCCACCTCATTATGGTGCCCTATTGAAGGGTTCCATAATGATGTGGGCTCTCCCAAGTAACGGTTGGGAATCGGCGACTCAGGTATGGGAGTCGCCGATTCAGAGGTGGAGTCGCCGACTCCCCATGAGCCAAGTTGGCAGTCTACCAGAACTGACCACGAGGCCTAGAGTCGGCGATTCACCCCTGGAGTCGGCGACTTGGTAGTCCCAGTCGGCGATTCCCAGGTGTTTCCTTTTGTACATGACGTAGATACTTCCTCCGCATTTGTGGAACTCTCTGGGGGTCCGGCATAAAGCGACGGAACCCTAGTCCTTGTTGAAAGGCGTTGCTGGGAGTGACTGACGTGATCAGGCATGTCTCACCATCTCTAATGCCTCTTCCCCTCACATACAACTAGCTCTCTCTCATCCATGAGGCTCAGATAGAGTCCTGAACCGACCAGATCCTACCCAACCTAGTTATCTTAGATACCTCTGCTGATTTTAAAAAGAATCTCATCCCTTGGTCCCCCTCCTTCTTGGGCAGTGTCATTTGAGTCCAAACAAAGTCTTGCTTCCCGTTCCATATATACCTATATGAAATGGATTGCAGGTCTTCAAGTATTTCTTCTGGTAGTCTACTGGACATATTCCAGTAGTTGAAATATGCTCATTATTCCCCAATGGAACAGTTGTACCCTCCCCGCATGAGACAACAGTCTTGTCTTCCACCCTTCTACCATCCCATTAACCCAATCTATCAAAGGAGTGCAATCCTTCTGATATAGGAACCTGGGTGAGAGGGGTAAACTTAGATATTTGGTTGGGTCAGCAGTTCTTCTCTGTCCTTGGTTGATTTGGAGAAGAAGATTTCAATTTTTGTCTCGCTTACCTTTAGTCTTGTCTTTGACTCAAATATCCTGAACATCTCATCAATGGATTTGAAGGATTCCTTCTTGGCTTTGCAGAAGATTAGGACGTTATCTACGTAGACCAAGTGAGAGATCCCCATAGCGTTGTGTTTCTTAAAGGTGCTTATCATTGATGAGAATTGTCAAATTCTGCATTAGTAGTGTGAAGATGTAGGGGGAGAGAGGATCCACTTGCCTTATTCCACTCTTGGGTAAGATCTGTGGGGTTGGCGATCCGTTCACCAAAAAGGATAGGGATGATGTGGTTATACATATCATTATGATCCTGATGATCTTTTGGCTGAATCCTAGCTCTAGTAGTGTGCCCTCTATCGCTTCCCAGCTACAAGTGTCGAAAGCTTTTGCAAGGTCGACCTTTATAGATGCATTTGCCCCTCCATTTGCCCTCCCAAACCCTTTTATCATCTCGATTTCTAAAAGATAGTTATCACCAATCAATCTGCCTGGGAGGAAGGTAGTTTGATTGTTATCGACTAGGGTCTCTACCACTCGGACGATTCTGTTTGTTATGACCTTAGATAGTATTTTGTATGTGGTATTGATACAGGATATGAGCTTAAATTGGTCCATCCTCGTTGGGTTCTTGATCTTTGGAATTAGGGTCACGAAGGTCGCGTTGATTTATCTTAGAAGAGGGTCTACTAAGAAAATAGATTGTATGACCTTTACAAGATCCTTGCCCATGATATTCCAAAAAGCTCTAAAAAAAGCTCTGTTGAAGCCATCCGGGCCAAGACTCTTATCTGGATTCAAATCCATAACTACATTCTTAACTTCTTCGTATGTAGGTAATTCCTCTAGATCTGAGTTTTGCTGGTTTGTGATTGTGTTTGTGAAAATTTTAGGGGTGCTATTCAAACTCTCCCTACCCTCAGCATATAAGGCTTGAAAGTGTTCTAGTGTCTTCTCCTCCATCTCGCTTCTCGAGACCATCACCTTCCCATTTGGCCCTAACATCCTATACAGGGAGTTAAGGGTTTTTCTCTGTTTCGTCATGGCTGCGAAAAATTTGGTGTTCTTCTCACCGAGTTGGAGCCAATACGCCCTACTCTTCTGTCTCACATCTTCCTCTTGAACCTGTATTAGGGTTTGTAAGTTTCTGATACACCCTTTTAGCCTTTCATGTATTTTTTATTCAAATGGATTTTCCTCCAGCAAGCACTCATTCTTTTGGATTTCTTTCTCAGCCAGGGTGATCCTCCATCTTGCTTGGTCCTTCGATGTCTTCCACACCTTTTAATAAGTAGTACCCTCTTCACATTGTTTAGCTTTTTGGTGAATATATACATCGGAGTCCCCCATACCTGAATCTACCAAGCATCTCTAACTATCCCTTGTAATTCTTCTTTTTTAAGCCATGAATTGGTGAACCTGAAAGGCTTTTTCTTCTCTTAAACGATCCTAAGATCGATGGTTAAACTCCGATGGTCGGACATGCCCCCGGAGTGGCTGTCCAACCTCATATCGGGCCATAGATTAAAGAGTTTAACATTTCCAAACCATTTATCGATCCTACTGTTGATCCTATACTCTCCTACCTTTTTATTTGTCCATGTTATTGGGTTATCTAGAATGGAGATCTTTTACAGACATGCTTTGTCTAGCGCTTTGTTGAATCTCCTTATGTTTGGCATAGAGACTGTGGCATGTTCTCCTATCCTATCTTCCTTCTGATCTCGTTGAAGTCACCCAGTAGGATCCATGGTCCAGTAATTGTTCTACTTAGTTTTACCAGCTCTTTCCACAGTTCCTTCCTCTTTTGGTAATTAGTTGAGGCATAGACTAGTGTGACATGTATGGTTAACCCCCCTTTGTTTTTGGCAAGGCAGTGTATGAAATGATCGTGCAATATGGTGTTCTCAATCTCCCAGATGTTCACATCCCATACCAATCAGATAGAGTCCGGTGCCAGATCATTCGCCCTGTTCGATATCACCGAGAAATTTTGCCCAAAAATCTTACTGCAGTGTGTAAAGTTAACCTTCATAATTTTGGTCTCATATAGGCCAAATAAATTCAATTTGAATTTCTTGACAAACTTCTTAACTTCGTTCTTTTTCACATCATTATTTAGTCCATAGACGTTCCAACTTCCAAACGACATTTCTATTTGGCTTCTGCTTGTAAAAGATCCTTGGTTTAAGATTAGGGTTATTTGACCGATTTCGTGTTTGGGACGGTTTGGTCAATTTCATAGATCTTGGTCAAAAGTTGGTCACTTTGACTAGTCTTGGTTAAATTTTGGTGAGTTTCACCTGTCTTGGTCGCATTTGGGAAATTTTGTCCAATTCCACAGTCGATATTTTCTCTACCCTTGGACGCTCCTTGTGCTTTATGATCAACTTTACATTTTGAGGTGCAAATCTTGATCCAAGTTGGATTGGCTTTGCTTACTTTACTCTTGATTAAACTATGGATACATTTTGACCAGTCTTGGTCAAAATTGGGGCGATTTGGCCAGTTTGACATCCTCCGTCTCCCTTCCGTCGTCGCCGTGCATGAAGATTGGGATTTCGGATGGGAAGCTTCCCTCTGCCTCCATATTAACCAGAATCTTCACCCCATTTGCATTTAGGCCTTTTACAGTGTGTGCATCAACTCTTACCGGCGTTCTGAGCACACTACCAATGACCGAGAATACCTCTGAACACCACATGTGCGCCGGGAATTCAGGCAGTCCGATCTAGATCGGGAGTCTTGTTATCCACACGTTTTCAATTGCAATTCCTTCCGTCCAATTTTTCACTATCGTGTATATGCCATCCATCTATGTGTCCCTGGCCGTCTTCACTGTCGCGTAGTCCTCTGGCCGACGGAATTGGATCAGAAAAACACTTGTATGTTGAATTTATCTCCGTCGATGCCCCAGACTTGTTTCACAAAATTCTTCGCGAACCTTGGGTCGATTTTTTCATCTGTAAGTCTGCGTACAAGGAGGGTTTTGGCAAAATTCATCTTCTCCCATTTACTAATTATCTCTGGTTCAATCAGTGCACCCTGAGAAGAGTTGTGAAACGAGGTAGAGGCGGCGAGGACCGGAGGTCGTGAAGAGTCGGCGAGGGTTTTGAAGAACGAAGAGTCGCAACACTTGGAATGGGGGAGAGCCCGATTTTAGGGTTTTAGATTAGATGAAAAAGTTATGAAAGAATTATTACAAGGAGTTATTTATACTCCAGACTAATTATCAGACTAAACTATGGGCTTTGAGATATGGGCCTTGATCTAACTATTTAACTTAATAGAAGATTAAAAGATAAATAATGAGTAGCTTCAATACCCCCTCTCAAGCTGGAGAGTGCAGATCATAAAGTCCCAGCTTGGGCAGGAGATTTCTTAGGGATTCCAGGCTAGCTGGCTTTGTTAGGATATCAGCAACCTGTGATGTAGATGGTGCATGTTCTAATTTAAACAAACCATCTTGTAAATGATCACACACCAAGTGACAATCAATTTCAATGTGCTTGGTGCGTTCATGAAAAACAGGATTTGATACAATATGTATGGCTGCCATATTGTCACAATATAGTTTTGTTTCTTCAGTTTGATTAACCTGCAAATCATTCAAGAGATAATGCAGCCACATTATTTCACACACAGTGGATGCCATTGATCGATCTATACTCACTCTCAGCAGAAGACCTGCTTATTGTGGATTGTTTCTTTGATTTCCATGAAATTGCTGATCCACCTAGTAGAATGATGTACCCAGTTACTGATTTTCTTGTTCTTGGACAATCAACCCAGTTAGCATCACAATATGCTTTTAAATGAAGTGATGCATCCCTCCTGTAAAGAATTCCTTTACCTGGTGATCCTTTTATGTATTTTAGAATTTTGAGGGTTGATTCAAATTGTGGTTTGGATGGATTTGATAAGAATTGGCTGTAATGACTGACTGCAAAAGCAATGTCAGGTCTAGTGATTGTTAAATATAGTAGTTTGCTAATCAATTTCCTGTATAATGATGGATCTTTGAGAGCAGGATCTGTTTCATTTTGTTTAGATGTGTGAGATATTGGAATTTTGGATGGAGATGTACCAAGTTGACCAAACTCATGTAATATGTCAAGAGCATATTTTCTCTGAGAGATAAATATGCCTTTGTTTGTTTGGGACACCTCAATTCCCAAAAAGTACTTGAGTTTCCCTAAGTCCTTTATGTGGAATTGTTGGTGTAAGTGAGATTTTAGATTGCCTATTTCAACTTGGTCATTACCTGATATAATTAAATCATCCACATAAATCAAGAGACAAGTATAAGCATTTTCATTTGATTTAAAAAATAATGTGTAATCAGCATGTGATTGAGTGTATCCAAATTTAGTTAGAGCAGTGGTTAGTTTTTCATACCAATTTCTATTTGCCTGTTTCAACCCATATAGGGATTTCTTTAGTCTACACACTTTGGAATCATCAGAGGATAGCATTGTAGAATCTAAATTGCCGATACATAGTTTGTATTAATAATCATGTTTAATTAACCCTAATCATGTTATTAGTCAATAGGGTGAATTGATATTTTGAATTGAACTTAATCTCAATTAGATCATATTAAACCTTAGAATTGGTTGACCATGTTTAAACAAAGTCCAAAGTCGATATAGGGTCAACAAGTCAACATCTTGAATTTACTACTTAATAGGGTGATTTGATTTTGAATTAAACCTAATCTCAATTAGGCTCATATTAAACCCTAAATTTATTTGACTATGTAAATTAAGTCAAAACCCTAATTCGTGATCAACTTGTCAAGACTTTTTAACCATGTGATTATTATTAATTTACTTAACCTTGATTATGCTTGAATTAATATCTTTGATCAAGGAAATAGATTACTCACATGGGATAAGAAAATATATTTTTCTTGGACATAGATAATGTCTCACACGTTGGAGACATACATGCTTTAAAAGCTTAATTCAACATTTTACCATGTGACTATTATTATTTTATTATTATTTAATCTTGATTATGTTTGAATTAACATCTCTTGATCAAGAAATTAGGTTATTCACATGGGTTGAAAAAGAGTGAGTTTCTTAGACAAAGAGAATGACTCACATGGAAGAAAGAGCTGACTCACATGGGATTATGCACCCTCACATGATGAAGACATCCACTTACACATATGGAGCTCTCTCACATACGTTGAAGACAACAAGAATCAAATGGCTTGTTTCAAGAATCAAAGAACTTAGTTTCTTAATCCAAGAGCTTATTTTCATTGAAGAAAGAAAGAATCTCTAACACATTTTGGATTCTTGTGAGAGATCAAGGAACCATTAATTTAAGATCCAATGGAGGAGATCAAGTGGCCCATGCTATAAATAGAGGTGCATACTGGTGAGACATGCCTGATTACGTCAGTCACTCCCAGCAACGTTCTTCAACAAGGACTAGGGTTCCGTCGCTTTACGCCGGACCCTCGGATGACATCCACGGTACGGAGCAAGTGTCTACGTCAAGTACTCAAGGCAACACCTGGGAATCGCCGACAGGGACTACCAAGTCTCCAATTCCAGAGGTGCATCGCCGACTCCAGACAGGGCACTCGGGTTTGGTAGACCGAGGACCTGACCACAAGGGAGTCGGCGACTCCACCTCTGAATCGACGACCCTCATACCTGTGTCGCCGACTCCCAAGCGTTACTTGGGAGGGCCCACGTCATTATGACACCCTTAATTGGGCACCATAATGGAGTGGGCCCTACGCTAATGAATGGGGAAACGTCCCCAGGACCCTATAAAAGGGGTCCTTGGGGGTCATCCATTTCCAAGTCATTCACACTTGACACACACCACACCAGAGCAAATTAAGGAGCCCGAGTCACCAACTCCCACAAATGAGTCGCCGATTCCCCTCCTCTTCTGCAGGTATTTGACGTAGAGCGCGTGTCGTGGACTCCAAAGCCTCCGGCCCTCCTTGCAACCCCGCGACCCCACTGGTAGCAGATTCCGTGCTTCATCAGCTTGCGCCATCTGTGGGACAATCGAACCACGATATCCCGTCGTAATCGTGAATTTTTTTTCGCAAAGTCCGGCTTGATTTCCCTAGGGAGATCGCTGACTTTGTGTCAAGGATATTGCCGATTTACACCAAGAATCGCCGACTCCACCTAGTGAGTTGTCAGTTCAGGTAATATTCTGCTAGCTAAAAGTATTGTCCACGGCCAGACTCGAAAGAAAAACTACCTAAGGCCAATCGTCGATTTCACTATCGTGTGTCGCCGATTCCACTTTGAATCGCTGACTCCACCTGGTGAATCGCCGATTCCATCTGGTTTTTTCTCTCGGGTCAGTTCTAGCAAATACTTATGTTCTAGTTAGAACGTTCACTTTCATATAGGTTGGATTTTTCATAAAAAATCACCTATATTCATCTGAATCGTCGATTTCCATCTGAATCGACCTGAGTAGGCGATTCCCACACCTTAATCATCTATTCGGTCATCGTCTTCATTCATCGCTTTGGCTGAATAAGACCACCTACAGCCCAACTCTTTGACCGAAACGATAATCCATCGCTTTGGCTGGATTCGTATCGTCGTTTCGGTAAAAAAAAAGAGTATGGGGTTTTTCGCCTTTTTTCACTTCCAGTGATTCTGTCGGTCCACCTCTGGAAGTCCCATATCCGATTTTGGGATTCCGAGACCACACATCACGTGAAAAAAGTTTTCTCTACGAGTACAAAAAGCAGAATTTCCCAACAGTGCAAGGAGCCTTTTCTGGGATAGGTCTAAACAGGCATCCAAAAACCACCTCCGGCGGCACGATTTTCTGCAAGAAAATTGCAAAAAATTTGCAATACTTTTTGCTAATTTCAAACTTTGAAGACTAGTAGTACTGCTCAAGGGGATCACAAAACTACAAAGAAATATTATACAAAAAAATTTCTGTTTTGTGACACCCGGGGGGGCAAGTACCTACTCATAGCTTCCGACACTTCGGAAGAACTTCCACTCGTAGTTTGTTGCTTCGACCCGATAGAAACAACCATCCCATTTATGGCTTCTTTTACTAAGGATCATAAAAAGAAAGCTCCCGCTACTACTACTGAAGTAGGAGCTTCTGGTACGAGGGTTGGTTCCCGTACTGTACCAACCTCCAATACACCACTGTCGGCACATGAGGTACCCTCATCACTCCCATCAAATGGGGGAGTGAACCTAACTCCTGCGCTAGAAGAGAGGTTGATTAACTTTATGGATTCCATAGAAAAATGAGTTAGCAACCTCGAGAAAGCGAGGGGCAACAAGACCATCATCTGCGAAGGAGCGGGTGAATCTGGGTCTTACTATTCTCCATCTGGGGAGAAAAAGAGGAAATCTCCAGTGCCTCCTAAAGCAAAGGCTGGACCTAGCAAGAGTCGCACTGACAAGACTCTTACAATAAGGTTCGTGGAAGATATCCGTCGGAAGCTGGCCGACAATCCGGTCGCCAGCGGTCCGATCGAGTTCCTGAGAATCAAAAGCGCTCCTTTTCACAATGAACTTTTGAAAGGATCTTTTCCACCAACCTGGCGGGTACCCAGGATAGAAGCGTATGACAGTTCGAGTGATCCAAAAGATCACATCAACCTTTACCTTAATGTCTTGGAACCGCATACCACCGATAACGGACTGTTGTGTCGGGAATTCCCCGGCACTCTCAAAGGCAGCGCTTATCGATTGTTTTCTAGTCTGCCAACTGGCTTGGTCTCCAGCTTTGCGGACCTCTCTTCGAAGTTCATCGCCCAACATGTGGGGATAATCAGAATAAAACACAGTGCCAACGCACTACTGGCACTACGACAGAACAAGCTGTCTCTGAGGGATTACACGATTAAATTCACTTCAATGATGACAGAAGTGAGTGACCTAATCCCGAGTCTGGCCATAGCGGGGTACATGAATGGGCTAGTACCCTACTCCCCTTTGGCCCAGAATCTGATGCTCCATAATGTGGAGACCCTGCCTGACCTCTTCCAACGAGTTCAATCGTTCATTGAGATAGAAGAGGAGAACAATAACAAGCTGGACGGATTCGAGCCGCCCAGCTGGAAAAAACCTCGCTATGCTAAAGAAGATACATACGAGGATACAAGTTCCCAGTCTGAAACCTCGACTAGCCCTCCTCGATATAGAGAGGAGTTTCTCATCAGCAGCTATGTCATAACTCATACTCTCAGTCTGGTAACAGTTATGGCCAAGAAAGCCATAGCTCACACTCTCGGCCCAGTAACAGTTATGGCCACCAAAGCCATAGCCCACGCTCTCGATCCTATGACAGTGATGGCAACCAGAGGCACAGTTCATACTCGCAATCAAGTGCATCACGCTAGTAGTGAGGAACTATCATCTGTTAGAAGATAGGATTGGCCAGAGTAACCATGCAGGCTATGCTTCTGTCAGTGGCAACCAGCGACAAAAAAACACGTTAATTCTTTTTTTTGTAGCTCTCATATATTCTCAATAGCGATATTATTCTAAATAAATCTCCCTTTAATCCATAGAGATACTATGCAATATGTATGCAATATCATATTTAGAATAATCACCCATCGCTTCAGACGGATCAATCATCCATCGCTTCGGCTGGATGACGTCCGTCACTTCGACCTCATATATCATCCATCGCTTTGGCTGGATGATACCCGTTGCTCAGACCTAGCTTACAACCCACGAGTCTAAGTGATGGTTACAAAATCCAATTTACGTGCAGAGTGGCTAAATTGTGATCACAAGTCTAGTTTATGATTTATGAGTCCAAAGTGCGACTTAAGAATCTAAATCAGACTCTCATTTACGAATCTAGCCCCGAGATTCTAAATTTACGACTACAATCAATGATACCCTCGTTTTAAATCTATTTTGTCGCTATGGTCTTAATAGACCAAGGATCATTTTATCGCTTTGGCCTTAATGATCCTATCCTATCTTGTCGCTATAGCCTTGATGAGGATTGAGAGTCGCTCTGTCGCTATGGCCGGAGCTCGGCTAAAACACCAGGGTTCAAATCTAGAATTGTAGCTGTGAAGCACTGAATCTGCTACCAGGGCTGGCGGTGGTGCGAGGTGATGCCGGAGGCTCTGGAGTCCACGACGCGTGCTCTATATTAAATACCTGCAAGGGGAGAATAGGCCATTCTCTTAGTGCTGCTCTAGTGAGAGTGGAACTTGTGTTGTGCCTTTGAGTGTCCCCTTGGGACCCTTTTTATAAGGTCTCGGAGGGCGCGATCAAAGGCGGACATCGCGCCTATTGCCATATATGGGAGCATTTATGACGTAGGCTGACGGCGAGTAACGGTCGTAAATCGGCGATTCAGGTATGGAAATCGCCTATTTAGGGCAAACTCACCGAGTTTCAAGGGGCGAGATATGCAATCTACCATACTGCCGATCTGGGCCCTAACTCGGCGATTTATGGGTTAACACGGCGATTTGACAATGAACTTGTTCCGCACCGTGGGAGCCTTCCGGGGGTCCGGCGTAAATCGACCGAACCCTAGTCCTTGTTGAAGGGCATTGCTGGGAGTGACTGCCGTAATCAGGCATGTCTCACTAGTACTCCCTCCTGAAGAGAGCACAAGAGACATGCGTGTATCGCCAGTATCCCCCCCAAGCAAGGTTATGTGTGATCCGCATCAAGGCCGAAGCGACAAGATGGGATCGAATCATTGCGGCCACAGTGACACAATGATTCCGTATCCATTAAGGCTAAAGCGACAAAATGGATTGACTCTGGCCGAAGCGGCAGAATCTAGTTCTAGGCCAACAGAACTACGTGTTTATAGTCTGACCCTGATCATGAGCGACTTTTGCTGTGTCATCAAGGCCGAAGCGACAAGATGCATTGACTCACTATCAGAGTCTGATTCTGGCCGAAGCGACAGAATTTATTGATTCACTATTAGAATCTAGTTCGCTATTAGAGCTAATGTTTATAGTCAACTCTGATCAAGAGCGACTTTTGTATCCGCAACGACGGTTTCCCCATCAAGGCCAAAGCGACAAGATGGGTTGAGATCATTAAGGCCAGAGCGACAGAATGACCTCTGGTCTAACGAGGCCAAAGCGACAAGATAGAAGAATTATTAGAGCCAAAGCGACAAAATAATTCTTGGTCCATTAAGGCCAAAGCGACAAAATGGACCTGGATCTATTAAGGCCAAAGCGACAAAATAGATCTGATTATGGCCGAAGCAACAAAATCTCACCTGCAAAAAAGAAAACATCCTGCAAAACAACTACATCAGTCTATAACGCATATTATATTGACTTATTACCTTTTGCGCTACTCCTCCTCTTGCTCAATAAATCCTTGATAATTCTGGCCAAAGCGACAGATTTATCGTACTCAAATTTGACAACTTCCGGCCGTAGCGACAGAAGTGTCGGGAGAGTTTGATACTCCCCCCCGACTTCTGGCCAAAGCGACAGAGGCGTCGGGAAGGGCTCATGATTCTTCTCCCTTGAGTACCTTCGAAAGGCGTGACGACTTTTGGCCGAAGCATTAAAAGTGTCCAAGAGAGTTTGTGATACTCCTCCCATAGTGCAATCATTTTTGGCCGAAGCAACAGAAGAGTAGGAGAGAGTTCGTGATACTCCCCCCTGAAGTGGTGACTGATTTCTGGCCGAAGCGACAGAGGAGTGGGAGAGAGTTTGTGATACTCCTATCTGAAGTGGTGACTTATAGTTGAAGCGATAGAAGAGTAGGAGAGAGTTTGTGATACTCTCTCCTGAAGTGTGATGACTTCTGGCCGAAGAGACAGAAGCTTTGGAGAGAGTTCGTGGTACTCCCTCCAGAGGATAGTGCCTTTTACCCTATGTCAGCGATTTAATGCTTAAATCGGCGACTTTTGTTCTAGGGTGGCGTTGTGAGCAGTTTTGCAATTTTGCCCATCTGGATCGGCAATTTTTTCGAAAATCGGCGACCTTTAGCTGGCGGATCTCTTAGAAGATCCTTGGGATTTTGGGGAATATTTGCAAAATTCTCAAATATGGAAACTTCGTTGCCATATCCCGTGATTTTTGCCTA
Source organism: Zostera marina (assembly GCA_001185155.1). Lineage (NCBI taxonomy): Eukaryota > Viridiplantae > Streptophyta > Magnoliopsida > Alismatales > Zosteraceae > Zostera > Zostera marina. The sequence goes on from LFYR01001882.1 coordinate 107,047, forward strand.
AACTCAGCGAGTTTATGTATAACTCGCCGAGTCTTGGAGATTCGAAAATCAATCAGCGATTTTCCTTCACGTAATTTTAGGATTTTCCGAGGGTGTTTTGTAATTTCTCCAGGGTCTATAAGTAGCGAATCGATTATTTTAATCCGCACTTCACTTTTCCCAAATCGCCTAAACCCTAATCCTGAATCCCTAACATAAGTCGCCGACTTTCTCTCTAAATCGCCGACTCTCATGGCAGACCAACCGACGCTTCCTCAGCTTACCATGTCGGAGACCGAGGCTCTGGTCGACGACGTCCTCCACACTGATATCGACGAGAGCCTAGCGGCGGTGCTCAACACCGTTGAGTCTCCGATCCCCTCGCCTACGCGCGGTGGGTCGGAGGTTCCAGTTGTTGATGCACAGTCGGACGCTAGGTATTGTGCCACTACACGCGAGTTTCTAGGGCTCACTCCTGAGAAATCGCCGAGTTTTACCAAGAAATCGGCGAGTTTGGGATGTGACTCTGAGGCTCAAGTCGTGGCCAGGCCTTCTCTTCAAACGGGTGAGGTCCCTTCCGCTGTTGCTCCTAAATCGGCGAGTTCTCTTGGGAAGTCGCCGACTAAGGGCACGGGGGGTGTCCCCATCTTCAAGAGACCTCGCCGAGTTATTGACCTGAGGTCGGCGAGTTCGAAGCAAACATCGGCGAGTTTAACATCTAAATCGTCGACATTGCCCCAAAACTCGGGGGCTGAAGTTGAAGAGTATGTACCCCTTCAGGTGATGATTCCTGATGTTCTGGTCACCCATGCTGAGGGGATGACCTCTACTTACTTGGGCAAGAGGCCGACTACTGTATCTGAGAGGCCGAGCAAGAAAAGAAAAAGGAAGCATCAAAAACATGCCAAGAACTCTTCTCGCAAAGGCGGCGAGGGTAGTACCTCCATTCTTCCTATTTATGGGATGGGGGGTCTGGGAAAAACTCACATCCCTACAGTGGAGGATGTACGGATTCCTGAGCCCTTTAACTATGATCAGAAATTAGAATTGGACCGCGGTCGATGCCGACGTCGACCTGATCCGGCTGAAGGATCGAAGTCTCCTCCTCTTCCTCCTGAAGTGGACAAGCATGGGGACCACATTAACCTTCCCTTTTATGAGGGAGTTGAGAACCACACCGGCTATGCTTACTGTGAAACTTTGCTGAGTGGTGAGAATAAGTTGTTGCCCCTGAGTAACGCGAGCAAGGGGTCCTTTGAGGAAGTTGCTCTGAATGCTCCTCCCGTACCACAAACAGATACCGCACACCCATTTTCTGTCATGTCTGTGCACGAAGCCCGAGACATTCTGCGAGGGGTACGCATCTCTGGACGTTTGCGATTTTGGGGGTCGCAATACCAACCTGCCAACCTTCCCCCTGCGGGGTTTTAGGCGATTCCCCGACTCTATTTCAGACACTTCTCCGTGCTACCCATCCTTATGCTGATGAGTGAAGTGTTGCTCCAAGCTGGCGTGTCGCTGTCACAGATGCAGGCAACTTTCTTTATATATCTGAGAGGATTCTCCAACATCTGTTGGAGTTTGAATATTCCTGCAACCGCTGCCTTGTTTTTCTGGTTCTATAAACTTGTCAAGGCTCCTGCTTTCGAATCTGGTCGGTTGGGGTTAGCTAAGCGGTTTCATGAATGCGAATCGATCATCGAACTCCATTCCAACTACGGACCGCAGTGGAAGAGAGAGTTCTTTTTTGTTGAGTCGATGTTTGTACGTGAGAGTCGAGAGGATTGGGCCAATACTCGGCGCGTACACTTGGATGTTCCTTGCGAACTAAGCAAGGCGGAACTTGAAGACGTGAAGAAGATCTCCTCAGCCCTTGCTGCTCATGAGTGTGGCCAGGGAGTTCCTTTCGCTTTGTGTCAGTGTGAGGATTTTACTTTCTCTGATATGACACACTATCTGAAGTCGGAAGATCCTTCAGGCAAGCCTATCAAAAAGAAGAAGGGAGCGCATATTTATCGTGAAGCGCTGCTCCCCCACTTGGCTGCGAGGTCGCGTGGTGCCAAGCTAATTCAGATCAGGAAGAAAAAAAGAAGAACCTGGATCGTGCTCGAGGTCGGTTCCAGAGTTTGCTCCTTTCCGATCCACCTTCGACTATCCGGGCCTGTTTGCGGATGCGGAGATACGATCGAGGGTTACCAAAATGCTATTGGCGAAGCCTGAAGATTGGATACGAGAGGAGCTCACTAAAGCTCTATCTGCTGTAAGTGACCTAAACTCGCATCTTATTCGACTTATTTATTTTTATGCTAATCGAATTGTTTTTTTTTTGTAGGCTGCGTATCTATCGAATGCTGCTGTTGGGATGCAGTCATGTAACGACACGCTTCGATCTCAGCAAGAATACGATAAGCTTGATTATGATAAGTATTAGGCTGTCTGCAGAAAAGTGTGGTCGATGAGGAAAGTCTTCCAAAACAACAAGAAGTTGGAAGGAGAAGCTGCTGAGCATGAGAAAGCGATGACGGCGAAGAATAAAGAGTGTGTTGCACACAGACTTGAGATTTCTACACTTCGCCAAGAACGTAATTCTTTGAAGGCATCTGAATCGCGTCTTACTGATGCTCTAAAAGAGATTGAAGAATTGAAAGTACAGTTGAACGCGGAGGTTGGCAATGCGGTGGCTTCTGAATCACAAATTCAGGAGCTTAAAGTAGATCTTTTTAAGTCCACCTCTGAGCTGAAAGATCTGAATGACCGCTTCTCCCAATCCACGAAGGAGTTGAGAAAGATGAAGGAAGACCTAGATGCTTCTTTCGAAAATGTGAAGGACTTGGAGTTTGAAGTAGATGGTCAATCTGACCAACTCCAGGACTTAAACTTTTTTGGTCCTCATGTGTTTTCGAGTTTGCCTGCCAACTTCGTGACGTACATTATGGCGTGACTGGAAGAACATCCTGAAGTGCAGCTGGAGCACAAAGAAGCTCTTGATAAGATAAAGAGCGATATTCGGGAGGCGAGGAAAGAAGAAAACTAGATTTCCTTAGTTTTTTGGTAGTGGATATTTTTGTAATCTTTATATCAATCAATGAATTATTTTGCCTTTCTTTGTTAATTTTTTGTATAAATATTTTTAAGTTGTAACCTAAGCTTGAAACTAGATTCACAAATCATAAGTCACTCTGGACGTAAGTTAGATTCTGCATATGTGGAATCCAACATATATGAAAAATCCAACATATATGAAAGTAAAAGTACAGAGCAAAAAGCATTGACAACACTTGCTCAAAAAGCTAAAACAATCGGCGACTCCCTATGTGGAATCGGCGATTCAACTTATGGCCTTTTTTGAACCAAACCATGGACAACACTCTTAGCTAGCAGAATAACCCGCAATCGGCGACTCACTAGGTGGAGTCGGCGACTGCCTGTGTGAATCGACGATTCCTTGACACAAAGTCGGCGATTCACCAGAAGGGAATAGAGCCGAACTTTGCGAAGAAAAATTCGCGATTACGACGGGATATCGTAGTTCGATAGTCCCACAGACGACGCCAGCTGATGAAGCACGAAATCTGCTACCAGTAGGCTCGCGGGGTTGCGAGGAGGGTCGGAGGCTTTGGAGTCCACGACGCGCTCTCTACGTCAAATACCTGCAGAAGTGGAGGGGAGTCGGCGACTCAGGTGTGGGAGTCGGCGACTCGGGCTCCTTAGTTGCTCTGATTGGAGTGTGTCAAGTGTGTTGTGTGGGGAATACTTGATGAATGAGAAGACCCCCCAAGGACCCCTTTTATAGGGTCTTTTGGGACTGGTAGTTGGCGACTCAGGTATGGGAGTCGATGACTCAGGGCGAAGCCATCGTTTCCCCATGAGCCAGGTTGGCAGTCTACCAGAACTGACCAACGAGGCCTAGAATCGGCGGCTCACCTCTGGAGTCGGCGACTTGGTAGTCCCAGTCGCCGATTTCCAGTGTTGACTTGAGTACTTGACGTAGACACTTGCCCGTATCCGTGGATCTCTCCGGGGGTTCGGCATAAAGAAGCGGAACCTTAGTCCTTGTTGAAGGGCGTTGCTGGGAGTGACTAACGTAATCAGGCATGTCTCACCACCGGACTTTGCAAAAAAAATCGCGATTACGACGGGATACCGGTGGTTCCGTAGTCCCACAGACGGCGCCAGCTGATGAAGCATTGAATCTGCTACCAGGGCTCGCGGTGGTGCGAGGTGATGCCGGAGGCTCTGGAGTCCACGACGCGTGCTCTACGTTAAATACCTGCAAGGGGAGAATAGGCGATTCTCGTGAGAATCGACGATTCTCTTAGTGCTGCTCTAGTGAGAGTGGAACTTGTGTTGTGCCTTTGAGTGTCCCCTTGGGACCCTTTTTATAGGGTCTCAGAGGGCGCGATCAAAGGCGAACATCGCGCCTATTGCCATATATGGGAGCATTTATGGCGTAGGCTGGCGGCGAGTAACGATCGTAAATCGGCGATTCAGGTATGGAAATCGCCTATTTATGGCAAACTCGCCGAGTTTCAAGGGGCGAGATATGCAATCTACCATACTGCCGATCTGGGCCCTAACTCGGCGATTTATGGGTTAACACGGCGATTCCAGTGGAGAGTAGCCGATTCCAGTGGGGAGTAGCCGATTACAGTGGGGAGTAGCCGATTCCAGTGTGGACTAGCCGATTCCGGTGGGGAATAGTTGATTCCCCCTGAGTAGGCGATTCCCACCGGAGTAGGCGATTCCCACACCTGAGTAGGCGATTCCCACATGGAGTAGGCGATTCCCAGCCGTTACTTGAGCTGACCCACACCATTATGGCACCATTAACCGGACGTCATAATGGTGTGGGCCCCAGACCATTGAAGGGAAAAACCTTCCAAAGACCCTATAAAAGGGGTCCTTGGGGGTCCTCCATTCACAGGTCACCTTGACTCACAACAATCCACACCAGAGAACCAAGGAGCCCGAGTCGCCGACTCCCACACCTGAGTCGTCGACTCCCCTCCACTTGTGCAGGTATTTGACGTAGAGCGCGCGTCGTGGACTCCAAAGCCTCCGGCCCTCCTTGCAACCCCACGAGCCTACTGGTAACAGATTTCGTGCTTCATCAGCTGGCGTCGTCTGTGGGACTATCGAACTACGATATCCCATCGTAATCGCGAATTTTTCTTCGCAAAATTCGGCTCGATTCCCTTAGGGTGAATCGCTGACTTTGTGTCAAGAAATCTCCGATTCACACAGGCAATCGCCGACTCCACCTAGTGAGTCGCCGATTCCGGGTTATTCTGCTAGCTAAGAGTGTTGTCCACGGCTTGGTTCAAAAAAGGCCATAAGTTGAATCGCCGATTCCACATAGGGAGTCGCCGAATCCTTTAGCTTTTTGAGCAAGTGTTGTCAATGCCTTTTGCTCTGTACTTTCACTTTCATATATGTTGGATTTTTCATAGAAAATCACCTATCCTCATCTGAGTTGTCGATTCTCACTCGAATCGACGATTCCCAACTGAATCGCCGACTCCCACACTGAGTAGGCGATTCCCACACTTGAATTGTCGATTCGGTTATCGTCTTCATTCATCGCTTCGGTTGAATAAGACCACACTTTCACATAGGTTGGATTTTTCATAAAAAATCACCTATCCTCATCTGAATTGTCGATTCCCACACTGAGTAGGCGATTCCCACAATTGCATCGCCGACTCCCACACCGATTAGGCGATTTCCACAATTGAATTGTCGATTCGGTCATCGTCTTCATTCATTGCTTCGGCTGAATAAGACCACACATAGCTCAGCTCTTTTACCGAAACGAAAATCCATCGCTTTGGCTGGATTCGCATCGTCGTTTCGGTAAAAAAAAAGAAAAAAAAAAGAGTATGGGGCTTTTTACCTTTTTTCACTTCCAGTGATTTTGTCGGTCCACTTCCGGAATACCCAGATCTGATTTTGGGATTCTACGACCACACTTCACGTGAAAAAAGTTTTCTCTACGAGTACAAAAGAGCATAATTTTCCAACAGTGCAAGGAATCTTTTCTGGGAAAGGTCTAAACAGGCATCCCAAAAACCACCTCCGGCAACACGATTTTCTGCAGAAAAATTGCAAAAAAAATTCGATATTTTTTGCTAATTTCAAACTTTGGGGACTAGTAATACTGCTCAAGGGGGTCAGAAAACTACAAAAAAAATAGTATACAAAAAAATTTCTATTTTGTGACACCCGGGGGGGCAGATACCTACCCATAGCTTCTGACACTTTGGAAGAACTTCCACTCGTAGTCTGTTGCTTCGACCTGATAGAAGCAACCATCCCATTTATGGCTCCTTTTACTAAGGATCATAAAAAGAAAGCTCTCGCCATTGCTACTGTGGTAGGAGCTTCTGGTAAGAGGGTTGGTTCCCGTACTATACCAACCTCCAATACACCACTATCGACATATGAAGTGCCCTCATCACTCCCATCAAATGAGGGAGTGAACCTAACTCCTGCACTACAAGAGAGGTTGATTAACTTTATGGATTCCATAGAAAAAAGAGTTAGCAACCTCGAGAAAGCGAGGGGAAACAAGACCATCATCTGCGAAGGAGCGGGTGAATCTAGGTCTTACTCTTCTCCATCTGCGGAGAAAAAGAGGAAATCTCCAGTGCCTCCTAAAGCAAAGGCTGGACCTAGCAAGAGTCGCACTCACAAGACTCTTACAACAAAGTTCGTGGAAGATCTCCGTCGGAAGCTGTCCGATGATCCGGTCACCAGCAATCCGATCGAGCTCTTGAGAATCAAAAGCGCTCCTTTTCACAAGGACCTTTTGAAAGAATCTTTTCCACCAACCTGGCGGGTACCCAAGATAGAAGCGTATGACGGTTCGAGTGATCCAAAAGATCACATCAACCTCTACCTTAGTGTCTTGGAACCGCATACCACCGATAGCGGACTATTGTGTCGGGCATTCCCCGGCACTCTCAAAGGCAGCACTTATCGGTGGTTCTCTGGTCTGCCAGCTGGCTCGGTCTCCAGCTTCGCGAATCTCTCTTCGAAGTTCATCGCCCAACATGTGGGGATGATCAGAATAAAACACAGTGCCAACGCACTGCTGGCATTACGACAGAACAAACTGTCTCTGAGGGATTACACGATTAAGTTCACTTCGATGATGACAGAAGTGAACGACCTAATCCCGAGTCTGACCATAGCAGGGTACATGAATGGGCTAGTATCCTACTCCCCTTTGGCCGAGAATCTTACGCTCCATAAAGTGGAGACCCTCCCTGACCTCTTCCAACGAGCTCAATCGTTCATTGAGATAGAAGAGGAGAACAATAACAAGCTGGACGGATTCGAGCCGCCCAGCCGGAAAAAACCTCGCTATGCTAAAGAAGATACATACGAGGATACAAGTTCCCAGTCTGAAACCTCGACTAGTCCTCCTCGATACAGAGAGGAGCTTCTCATCAGCAGTTGTGACCACCAAAGTCATAACTCATACTCTCAGTCTGGTAACAGTTATGGCCAAGAAAGCCATAGCTCACACTCTCGGCCCAGTAACAGTTATGACCATAGCCCACGCTCTCGATCCTATGACAGTGATGGCAACCAGAGCCACAGTTCACACTCGCAATCAAGTACATCACGCTAGTAGTGAGGAACTATCACCTGTTAAGAGATAGGATTGGCCAGAGTAACCATGCAGGCTATGCTTCTGTCAGTGGCAACCAGTGACCAAAAAACACGTTAATTCTTTTTTTTGTCGCTCATACTATTCTCATGTATTCTCAATAGCGATATTATTCTAAATAAATCTCTCTTTAATCTATAGAGATATATGCAGTATCGTATTTAGAATAATCATTCATCGCTTCAGACGGATCAATCATCCATCGCTTCGGCTAGATGACGTCCGTCTCTTCAACCTTATCTATCATCCATCGCTTTGGCTGGATGATACCCGTTGCTCAGACCTAGCTTACGACCCGCGAGTCTAAGTGATGGTTACAAAATCCAATTTACGTCCAGAGTGGCTAAATTACGATCACAAGTCTAGTTTACGATTTATGAGTCCAAAGTACGACTTAAGAATCTAAATTGGACTCTCATTTACGAATCTAGCCCCGAGATTCTAAATTTACGACTACAATCAACGATACCCTCGTTTTCAATCTATTTTGTCGCTATGGCCTTAATAGACCAAGGATCATTTTGTCGCTTTGGCCTTAATGATTCTATCCCATCTTGTCGCTATGGCCTTGATGAGGATCGAGAGTCACTCTGTCGCTATGGCTGGAGCTTGACTAATACACCAGGGTTCAAGTCTAGAATTGTAGTCTCTTAGTCTCTAGGCTAGTATAAGTTACAAAATAGAATAGTAGGATTTTATTTTTGTGACACTCTTTCGAAATCACTACCTACGACTCTAACTAGTACCCTACATTAGAAATCTATTTTGTCGTTTTGGCTTTAATAGATCCAGGTCCATTTTGTCGCTTTGGCCTTAATGGACCAAGAATTATTTTGTCGCTTTGGCCTCAATAATTCTTCTATCTGGTCGCTTTGGCCTTGATAGACTTGGAGATCATTTTGTCGCTTTGGCCTTAATGATCTCAACTCATCTTGTCGCTTTTACCTTGATGTGGATCCAAAAGTTACTCTGTCGCTTCGGCCAGAGTTCAACTACATTAGGGTATAAGTGTAGAGTCTTAGGTAGTTGATAAGTACAAATGAACCTAACCCCAAGAGGTTTTAAGTACCCACAATACAAAAATCTATTTTGTCGTTACGTTTCAAGAGGGAGTATCACAAGCTCTCTCCGACACTTCTGTCTCTTCGGCCAGAAGACGTCACACTTCAAGAGGAAGTATCACAAACTCCCTCTGGCATCAGGGTTCAAACTTAAGTTGTAATTGAAAATTACAAACATAACCCTCGAGTCTAAAGTATTTGCATCCTTCAGAGTTGTCATTCGCGCTATCTTTTACAACTCTACGTTAATCTGGAGGTATAAATTATCCGCAAATTTAACCGTAGGCTGAGCTACGATTCGTACGACCAAGTCTACGCCCAGAGTGGCTAGCAATAGGGTTAGCAGAGTCTAATTTACGTCCAGAGTGGCTAAATTACGACTTGTGAATCTAGTTTCGGGCCTTAGTTACAATTTAAAGGGTAATTTATATGAAAGATTAGCAAAGAAAAACAAAAGGTAGCCCAGTGACAAAGGTAGTCAAATATTTCGGAAAACAACTCATTCCAAAAGTTATGTGTCACAATGACACGATTTTCGAGGGGGAGTATCACAAACTCTCCCGACACTTTTGTCGCTTCGGGCAGAAGTCGTCAAATTTCGAGGGAGAGCAACACAAACTCTCCCGACACTTCTGTCGCTTCGTTCAGAAGTCGTCACATTTCGAGGGGGAGTATCACAAGCTCTCCCAACACTTGTGTCACTTTGGATAGAAGTCGTCGCATTTCGAGGGAAAGTATCACAAACTCTCCCGACACTTCTGTCGCTTCGGCCAGAGGTCGTCAAATTTCGAGGGGGAGTATCACAAGCTCTCCCGACACTTCTGTCGCTTCGGCCAGAAGTCGTCAAAAAATTTGAGCACGGAAAAATCTGTCGCTTCGGGCAGATTTACCAAGGACAAATTTGAGCAAAGAAGGGGCATCACGAAAGGTAAATCGCACGGTAAGTTCAATAAGTAAATAAAATATGCATTTTGGACTAATCCAGTTGTTTTGCAGAGTGTTTTCCTTTTTTGCAGGTAAGATTCCGCCGTCCGGGCCAGGATCGGATTCTGATAGTGAATCTGTAGCCTTGACCGGAATAAGATTCTAATAGTGAATCAGCAGGTTCTGTAACCAGGGCGAGAATCAGATTCTGATAGTGAATCTGTAGCCTTGGTCAGAATCAGACTCTGATAGCGAGTCGGTCTATCTCATCGCTTCGGCCTTGATAGACCAGAGATCATTTTGACGCTTCGGCCTTAATGATCTCAAGGGGGGAGTATCACAAGCTCTCCCCGACACTTCTGTCGCTTCGGCCAGAAGTCGTCGAACTTTGGGAGGAGTATCATAAGCTCTTCCCGACACTTCTGTCGCTTCGGCCAGAAGCTGTCACATTTTGAGCATGATAGATCTGTCGCATCGGCCAGATCAATCAAGGATTTATTGAACATAAGGAGGAGGAGCATGAGAGGCAGCTCCGCACGGCAAGGTCAGTAAATCAATAAATATGTCCTTTAGACTGATATAGTTGTTTTGCAGGTTGTTTTTTGTTTTGCAGGTATGATTCTGTCGCTTCGGCCAGAATCAGATCTATTTTGTCGCTTTGGCCTTAATAGATTCAGGTCCATTTTGTCGCTTTGGCCTTAATGGACCAAGAATTATTTTGTCGTTTCGGTCTCAATAATTTTTCTATCTTGTCGCTTTAACCTTGATAGACTTGGAGATCATTTTGTCGCTTTTGCCTTAATGATCTCGACCCACCTTGTCGCTTTGGCCTCGGTGGGGTAACCGTCGTTGCGGACATAAAGTCGCTCTTGATCAGGGTGGACTATAAATATCAGTTCTGATAGTGAACTAGATTCTGCCGCTTCGGCCAGATCCACGCATTCTGTCGCTTCGGCCAGAATCAGGCTCTGATAGTGAGTCAGTCCATTTTGTCGCTTTGGCCTTAATGGACGGGTATTATTTTGTCGCTTTGGCCTTAATAATTCCCTCTCATCTTGTCGCTTTGGCTTTGATGATGACATAGCAAAAGTCGCTCCTGATTAGAATTGGACTATAAACACGTAGTTCCGTTGGCCTGGAACTAGATTCTGATAGTGAATCAATCCATCTGATAGTGCATGGATAACAGAGTCATTGTGTCGCTGTGGCCGCAATGATTCGATCCCATCTTGTCGCTTTGGCCTTAATGCGGATCACCTTGCTTGGTGGGGGGATACTGGCTATACACGCATGTTTCTTGTGCTCTCTTCAGGGGGGAATACTGGTGAGACATGCCTGATTACGTCAGTCACTCCCAACAACGCCCCTTAACAAAGACTAGGGTTCCGTCGCTTTATGCCGGACCCCCGGAAGGCATCCACAGTGCGGAGCAAGTGTCTACGTCAAGTCCTCAAGTCAACATATGGGAGTAGCCGATTCCAGTGGGGAGTAGCCGATTCCAGTGTGGACTAGCCGATTCCGGTGGGGAATAGCTGATTCCCCCTGAGTAGGCGATTCCCACCTGAGTAGGCGATTCCCACACCTGAGTAGGCGATTCCCACATGGAGTAGGCGATTCCCAGCCGTTACTTGAGCTGGCCCACACCATTATGGCACCATTAACCGGGCGCCATAATGGTGTGGGTCCTAGATCATTGAAGGGAAAAATCTCCCAAAGACCCTATAAAAGGGGTCCTTGGGGGTCCTCCATTCACAGGTCACCTTGACTCACAATACTCCACACCAGAGAACCAATAAGCCCGAGTCGCCGACTCCCACACCTGAGTCGCCGACTCCCCTCCACTTGTGCAGGTATTTGACGTAGAGCGCGCGTCGTGGACTCCAAAGCCTCCGGCCCTCCTCGCAACCCTGCGAGCCTACTGGTAGCAGATTTCGTGCTTCACCACTAGTACAAATTACAAAATAAAATAGTCAGATTTTATCTTTGTAATTCTCATTTCTAAAAGTCAGTGAAGTTGACACTCTTTCGAAATCACCTACCTACGACTCCAACTAGTACCCTACCTTAGAAATCTATTTTGTCGCTATGGCCCTAATAGATTAAAATCGTTTTGTCGCTTTAGCTTCAACGATCCAACCTCATCTTGTTGCTTTGGCCTTGATGCGGGTCCAAAAGTTACTCTGTCGCTTCGGCCAGAGTTCAACTACATTAGGGTATAAGAATAGAGTCTTAGGTAGTTGATAAGTACAAATGAACCTAACCCCAAGAGGTTCTAAGTACCCACAATACATACAAAAATCTATTCTGTCGCTATGGCCTTAATAGATTAAAAATCGTTTTGTCACTATGGCCATAACGATTCAACCTCATCTTGTCGCTATGGCCTTGATGAGGGTAAAAAATTACTCTGTCGCTTCGGCCAGAGTTCAACTACACATTAGGGAATGAAATCTAAAGTCTTAGGTTCTCAAAAGGTTCTAAGTCCTATTTCCGATAATTTTTGTATCTCCAACTTATTACGTCAATTAGCATTGCGAGTTTTAATTAGTTGTGAGGTTTAATTTATTTCGCGAGTATAGCCGTAGACTGAGCTACGATTCATACGACCAAGTCTACACCCAAAGTGGCTAGAAATAGGGTTAGCAGAGTCTAATTTATGTCCAGAGTGGCTAAATTATGACTTGTGAATCTAGTTTCGGGTCTTAGTTACAATTCAAAAAATAAATTAAGTAAACAATTGATTAAGAAAGCAAAATAATTGATTAAATTGAGTTTCAAATTGGTGAGACATGCCTGATTACGTCAGTCACTCCCAGCAACGCCCTTCAACAAGGACTAGGGTTCCGTCACTTTATGCCGGACCCCCGGAGAGTTCCACGGATTCGGAGGAAGTGTCTACGTCAAGTACTCAGGGCAACACTTGGGAGTCGCCGACTGGGACTACCAAGTCGCCGACTCCAGGGGTGAACCACCGACTCCAGAGGTGAACCGCCGACTCTAGGTCTCGTGGTCAGTTCTGGTAGACTGCCAACTTGGCTCATGGGGAGTCGGCGACAGAACCTCTGGATCGGCGACTCCCATACCTGAGTCGTTGACTCCCAACCGTTACGTGAGTAGGGCCCACGTCATTAAGGCACCCTTCAATAGGATACCTTAATGGGGTGGGCCCCACGCTAATGAATGGAGAAACGTCCCCCAGGACCCTATAAAAGGGGTCCTTGGGGGACCTCTACTCCCAGGTCATTCCCACTTGACACACCACACTAGAGCAATCCAGGGAGCCCGAATCGCCTACTCCCAAGAGAGTCGCTGATTCCCCTCCCCTTCTGCAGGTACATTGACGTAGAGCGTGCGTCGTGGACTCCAAAGCCTCCGGCCCTCCTCGCGACCCCGCGAGCCTACTGGTAGCAGATTTCGTGCTTCATCAGCTGGCGCCGTCTGTGGGACTATCGAACTATGATATCCCGTCGTAATCGCGAAATTTTCTTCGCAAAGTTCAGCTCGATTCCCTTAGGGTGAGTCGCTGACTTTGTGTCAAGGAATCTCCGATTCACACAGGCAATCGCCGACTCCACCAAGTGAGTCTCCGATTGCGGGTTATTCTGCTAGCTAAGAGTGTTTTCCACGGCCAGACTCGAAGGAAAAGCTACCTAAAGCAGTCCCCGATTCCACCATCGTGTGTCGCCGATTCCATCTTGTGAATCGCCGACTACACCTTGTGAATCGTCAACTCCACTTGGTTTTTTCTCGAGCCTCTACTCAGCTCGAAAGTCAAAAAACCTAAGGCCAGTCGCCAACTCCACTTGGTTTCTTTCGAGTTAGCTCAATTAATACCTACGCTCCGGTTGGAATTCGCCTTTGTCATCTATGACATCTGAAAGGCAAAAGCACGATTACCATCTGAGAAACAAAAGTAAATCCTCAGTGGTACCCGATGAGGCACACACTAAGCATCCTCAGCCAAATATACAAGTTGAGAGATTCGAGGATGCTCAAACTGATCTGCCCCCTCGGACATCCATCTCTCCTGCTCTAGAAGTAAGGTTGGTTAACTTCATGGATAACATTGAAAGAAGAGTTAGCAACCTTGAGAAAGCAAGGAGTCAGAGAACCATCACCCGCAAGAGAGCGTGTGAATCTGCTTCTCACAATTCTCCGACTACGGAGAAAAAGAAAGGTCCAGAACCAGAAAAATCAAGAGCTGGACCCAGTAAGAGTCGCACTGAGAGGACTCTTACAACACGATTCGTAGAGGACCTCCGTCGGAAGCTGGCCGATACTCTAGTCATCAGCAATCCGATCGAGTTCTTAAGAGTCAAAAGCGCTCCTTTCCAAGAGGACCTTTTGAAGGTGGCCTTTCCACCAACCTGGCGGGTACCCAGAATAGAGTCGTACGATAGTTCGGGTGATCCACAAGATCACATCAACCTCTACCTCAGCGTTCTGGAACCGCAAACCACTAACAACGCACTGCTGTGTCGAGCATTCCCCGACACCCTTAAGGGCAATACCTATCGGTGGTTTTCCAGTCTGCCAGCTGGATCAGTTTCCAGCTTTGCAGACCTCGCGTCCAAATTCATCGCCCAACATGTGGGGATGATTAGGATCAAACACATCGCACATGAGGTTCTAAGTACCCACCGCACATATCATATCGCTACGGCCTTAACAGATTAGTAATCGTTTTGTCACTATAACCTTAACGATTTCACCCCATCTCATCGTTACGTCCTTGATGTGGGTCAAAAGTTGCTCCGTCGCTCCGGCCGGAGTTAAACTACATAATAAGGAACCTAGAGTACAATTCTAGAGTCTTAAGGTTTATACCGACATTACGATATTTTTTGTTATCTTTTGTTATCTTCTCCGATATTTTTGTTTTCAACTTATTAGTTTAATCGATATTGCGAGTTTTTATTAGTTGTGAAGTTTAATTTATTTTCACGAATTTAACCGTAGACTGAGCTACGATTTGTACGACCAAGTCTACGCCCAGAGTGGCTAGCGATAGGGTTAGTCTAATTTACGTCCAGAGCGGCTAAATTACGACTCGCGAATCTAGTTTTGGGTTTTAGTTACAATTCAAAAGAGTAAAGTAAATAAACAATTAATAAAGAAAAAGCAAAAACAATTCATTAAGTTCAAAAAGATTACAAAAATGATAACAAGATTACAAAATAAAAGGACTAAAAAAGATATCTATTCCTGAGCAGCTTCGTCCTTCATCTTGTCAAGGGCATCCTTGTTCTTCTCTAGTTCCTCAGGATGCTGCTCTACCCACGCCATTATGTCCGTGATGTAGTCAGGGGGCAGAGCAGGAAACACGGAAGGACCAAAGAAGATGAGCTCTTGAAGCTGATCAGATTGGTATCGCACGTCCAGTTCCAATCCTACAGCTTTCCCGAAGAGTGCAGAGATGTCTTTCTTGAGAGCCAAAATCTCCTCTTCTGCACTCGCTAGCTCACTCTTCAGCCCAGTTGCTTCTCCTTGATATTGGGCAACTTGCTTTTTCAGATCTGCGATGGTAGCCTCAAGATAGACTACGTGCCCAATCTCACCGGCTAGCTGACTCTTTAAATCTTCAACCTCTTTGGTGCAGACAGCAGTGACAGATCTCAGCTCCTTGCGAAGTCCCAATATCTTCCTGACATATTCATCTATTTCCTTCTGCTTGGACTCAATCGTCTTGTCCTTCTTCGGTAGAATATTGTCGCGCAGGTTCTCCATCCGGGACCTCACATTCTTCAGCTTGTCCAAGGTCTTCTCGTTCTCCTTGAACTTTGTGTCGAGCTGGTTGTATCTCTCTTGAATCTTCTCGACATCATGAATGGAGTCGGCGTGATAGCGCATGTACCATGTAGCAAGCGGCAGTCATATGCTTGAGCAGCTCGCTCCGACACCACGTCCCAGAATGGCCCATTAGGAGTGACATCGCTTCCCTCCGGTTAGGGAAACATATACACCCACAAACCATAAAAAATGTATATCTGGAGTTTTATTGAATTTTACTTCTTGTGGTGCCCTAAAAAATGTTGTAGATGATTAATTGAATAGAACAAAGATCTTAAGAGGTCTTCTTAAAAGAGCTCAGTAATCTTGGCCGTCCATTATGGATAGATTATTTCTAATCGTCCGTGAGATAATCCTATTAATAGGGGTGCTTTTGTGAGATAATCCTATGAAAGTTGATCGGTGTACTTTTATATCTGATTTTTTGGTTATAATCTAAGGTGACAACTGCCACTCTTCTCTTCTTCTGTAAAAGGTGTCTTTTTCGTTTTCTCCAACCATTTTTTTTTGAAAACTCACTCTCATCCATGTTTAACTCTCCGAGCGATTCTTGTGCAATTTTTTTCCCTAACAGCAAGCACTCACAGACGCACTCGACACTCGTGCTAATAGTCTCTCCGGACTCGTCTCGCTGACGTTTTTGAGACCCATTTTTAGTCTCTCCCGACGCATTTCCAGTCCTCTTCAGACGTGTTTTCACCGATCATTTCTTGACAGTGAGTAAATATTGCGTACTCCATTTTGTCACCGATCATTGCATACTCCCCATTGGTTTTGAATTTTTTATTTCCATAACCATGTCCCCACCCCTGTATTTCCCCGCTGTATTTCCATATCCATGTTTGCACGTAATTGCTTTGCTTGAGTTTTTAATATGTTATGTCAATTTGTTTGTGTGAAGATTGGTTTTAGGGTAATTTTTGTTTGAGTTGAGCAGCATTATGTGAAGATAAGTTCTCTATTTCATATTTTAGTGTAGGACGAAATCTCTGATTTTCTTGAAC
This sequence comes from Zostera marina, assembly GCA_001185155.1. Taxonomy (NCBI): domain Eukaryota; kingdom Viridiplantae; phylum Streptophyta; class Magnoliopsida; order Alismatales; family Zosteraceae; genus Zostera; species Zostera marina. The sequence continues at coordinate 123,480 of LFYR01001882.1, forward strand.
CCCTTTTGTTTGTTTTTGAAATGAAAGAAGTGTTGTCCTTGAAGGTGTTCATGGTGTGTCCTTTAGTACGTCCAAATTATCCCCTAAAATGTTAGTAGTGCAGTAACTAAATATGTTTGAGTTTGTTTTTCGATTAATGATATGTTTTATTTCTGTTTGAGTTTAGTTTATAGTTTCTTGTTTCCCTGTTACTATTGTTTCCCTGTTACTGTTGTTAGTGTCGTACTTAAACTCCTTTTTATGAAAAGTTGCATAAATTTTTGATGAATGCAGAGAAAATGGTTTGTAATAACCGTGGTAGAGGGCGAGCTAACGCTGGACGCACACTAGGAGGTAGAGGTAGGGGACGAGGAAGAGGCGGTGTAATCCCTTCTGAGCCTTTGGCAATTGAACCGTTATCGTTTGATTGCTCCGTGTACGTGGGCCGGCAGTCTGCTCCGGTTCCTCGCCGTGTACGAACCGGTTATACATCTATCGGTCTAGATAGTATGCAATTTATTATTTGTCATTCTGAATATTTTTATCCATACTGAATTTGTAATTATCAGTTAAGGTACATGGATATTCCATCGACAATGTGCGTCAGGGAATGTTGTATTCGATAGTGCCTGTGTGTGTGGTTTCTGAAGTGCCTGGTGTTTCTCAAGCTGTTAGTGATGTTGTTCTACCAGAGGTTGATGTTGTAGTTGGTGAAGATGTTAATGTTGCTGTTCGAGAAGATGTTGATGTTGTTGATCCTGAAGTTGTTAGTTCTGTTGTTCAACCAGAGGTTGATGTTGTAGTTTGTGAAGATGTTAATGTTGTTGTTCGAGAAGACGTTGGTGTTGTAGTTTCTAAAAGTGCTGGTGTTTTAGTTCTGAAAGAGTGTGTTGTTCCTCAAGTAGTTGGGGATGATGTTGCTAAAGAAGTAGACATTGATGTTCATGTTGCTGAAGCAGTTGATGTTGCTGTTCCTGAAGCAGCTGGGGCCGTTGTTCCATTAGACGTTGTTGTTGCTGTTGCTGTTCCTGAAGCAGATGGGGCCATTGTTTCATTAGACGTTGTTGTTGCTGTTCCTGAAGCAGCTGGGGCCGTTGTTCCAATAGAGGTTTCTATTGCTGTTCCTGAATCAGTTGAGGAAGGTGTTACATTACAGGTTGTTGTTCCTGAATCAGTTGATCGAGGAAGGTGTTTCATTAGAGGTTTCTGTTGCTATTCCTGAAGCAGTTGGGGAAGGTGTTCCATTAGAGGTTCCTGTTGCTGTTCCAAAAGCAGTTGGGGAAAGTGTTCCATTAGAGGTTCTTGTTGCTGTTATTGAAGAAGTTGGGGAAGGTGTTCCATTAGAGGTTGTTGTTGCTATTGCTGTTACTGAAGGAGTTGGGGAAGGTGTTCCATTAGAGGTTGTTGTTGGTGTTATTGAAGGATTTTTTTACAGGTCAAAGAAGAATACATACTGCTACAACTGCCGATTTTTCACTGGACAAGACATTGTAGATATTTCGCAGAAGAAAGTGTACAGCGACCAGGTATGATTAAAATATATTTTTTATAATAATGAGAAAAATATAACTTGAAAAATAAATGTAGGTGATTGAATTGTATGGTATTATTTTGAATGACATTGTCGAAAAGATATCTCGAGTAATTTGGTAAAATGAAAAGAATTTGTGAGCGAAAATTTGTAGGTATTTCGACGTAGTCTGTATTGGTATTGTGATTTGTTTTTTCTAGAACAACTGAATGAAGAAATCCCTATTTCGAAATGTGAATAGGTAATTCAACAAGAAGTGTTTGGGGACAGCATTTTGTTGACTTATGGAACAACGTAATGAAGATTTCCTGTTTCGATATGTGAATAGGTAGTTTGGCATGCACTGTTTTGGGAGAACGGGTTGTTGACTAATGGAACAACGGAAGTAAGAGTTCCCTGTTTCGAAAAGTAAATTGGTAAGTTGACAGGCACTGTTTCGAAAAGTGAATTGGTACAAGGGGTTGTTGACTAATGGAAGAAGAGAACGGGAAGAAGTCCCTGTGTGGAAATACGAAATGGTAATCCGACATGTACTGTATTGATACAATAGGTTCTCATTTTACGGGACAATATGTTGAAGAAAACTCTGTGTCGAGAAGACTACTGGTAGTGCGACATATAGGGTTAGGGAACAACGATGTCATGATTTACGGAAAAAACATGCTTGTTAATGGGGTAAATGTTTAGACGGACATGTCTGTCAATCGCAATAGAAGAAACACCTGTTTGAATAGAGATAGTTAAGGTTGTGGGCAATTTCTAAAGTTATGTCCAGGCTAACGACATTTACTGCAAACTCTACGCTTGGTGTAGTTCTTATTAATATTCTCACCATACTATCGTAAGAAAGTAATAAATAAGAAAGGAGGAACGTAATAACAGTTTGAGTAGGTTACTCACCATACTATCGTTGCATGGCCATATGAAGAATCCCAGGCTCATCTTAACTTGTTCTTGATATAATCGAAAAGCTTCAGAAGTGTATTTATGCAGAAGGGGTCATTCAATTGGAAGATTAGTAATGAGATGTGGTAGTCGGAAAGTGTCCTCATGATCTCTTTGAAGTTCTTTGTCCCTCATGGACATCAATACAATTTCCAAAGACCCAATGAATTCATACAAAGTGAAACAGGGTTTAACTCTCATTTTGACGTGATGGTTCATGGACTCGCTCCTCTGTGTGCTTGACATGCCGGCAAAAAAATAGTTTTTCATATACAGAGGGCACCTCTTATGCCTTATGTTAAACATCTCTTGCAACCATTTCTGCCCGGTCAAATTATGTGGCTCCATCGACATCTAATATGCCTCCAAAGAAGAAGGGTCATGGTCGCACGAAACACCACCCCCATAACCATCTAGACGCAAGTACAAAATGAAAGGTTATGTTCGATGACACAAACCAAGCAACGGCGGAAAAACAAAGAAATTGGTTGCACGAATGGGTCACTTAGCAAAAGACCATTCACTCTTTTCGTACGACATTGAGTGGCGTCATCAACCTCAACAGAATTTCAGAGATGCGTTGAAAATATTAACTGTAAATATATATTTTTTTTGAATATTTGTTAATTTTTCAAAACTTATAGGTTTTGAACATATAGGATGAATATGATTTGAGTGAAAGTCAAGCTGCATAAACTTATATCAATCATAATTTGAACAAACTCTGGAGGTACAATCATAATTCATAGGTCAAACAATATGACGGAGATCCAAATATGACTGAAGAAGAAATTTTAGCAACTCTTCCGCTTTATGTCAGTAAACCTCAATTTCTGAATTGATAAGGGTGGGACCCGATCAGTGTTCGGGCGACGCTTCGAACAAGCGTTGGGCCAGGGACGTCGCCGGACACAGCTCGGACACCTCAGTCGCTCAGGCTCACTCTGGCAGGGGTTCTTTCTCACTCCAATCAACCTACCCGAATGAATGGGAGTGACCTCTATTTATAGGGTCCTTATGGGGGTAATCTGGTCATTAGGGTCATAACTGCCTGGATCTGGCTCAAGTGGACTTTATGAGCTCAACTTCCCTGGGGTCGACTTTCTTAGAAGTTGACCTAGGAAAGTCGACCTGCAGGGGTCGACTTCTTCATAAAGTCGACCATGGCCCCTATTGCCTATATAGGTGTCCACAATCCATTCTGGGCTATATCTGGTGTCGTCATCAAGTCATGGATACTGTATCACCATGAATAAATTGAGACAATCACGATCGGAAAGAGGAAAGATACGTATATGTATATATTTATTTTATATTAATAAATTTTTATGTTATTATTTCTTTTATATAAAAAAATCAACAAATTTCCGAAATAAATGTCACGAATCGAGCGAATCAAATGACACGTCACGCTAGTTCAAAAGGATTAGCGCAACGACATTATGAATTGGTAATTACTATAATTTAATTTAATGTAATGCAGCCTAACGGGGAAGCCCACACCCTATGAATTGGACTCATGTGAGGAATCAAGGAACCATCCAATAAAGATCCAAAGGTGGACAAGCAATGACCAAGGCTATAAATAAAGGGGTAACCCTCTCATTTTCGTTCACCACATTCCAAGTACTTCAAAGATCTTTCACTCCACATCTTGAAATCTCCAAAGTGTTCTTGCTTCCAAGCTTCCAAAAGTTCTCAAGTGTTCTAGCTTTCTAAAGCTTCAAAAGCTCTCCAACTTCTACTTCTAATCTTCTTGTTCATCTTTACAAGTAAGAAGTTTTGTGTGCTTAATATTCCACTTCTCTAATTATCTCTTGTGTGTGTTCACTTTGGTTGAGAGGTTTTTCTCAATATCACCAAAGTGTGAGAGAAGGTTTTTGAGTTCAACCATAAAGCTCTAAGTTTGTTCTATAGAGTTTCCTTGAAAACTCTTAGGTTGAATCTACCTTGAAAGATTCTAAGGTTTTTAAGAGTTTCCATAATACTCTAAGGTGTGAGTCTACCCATAAAAGACCGATTCCTAAACGAATTTAGTCTTAAAGCTTAGAGAGGTTTTTAAGAGTTTCCTGGCTACTCTAAGGTGTGAGTCTACCCGTAAAAGACTGATTCCTAAGCGAAGTTAGCCTTAAAGCTTAGAGAAGTTTTTAAGAGTTTTCTTGATACTCTAAGGTTTTGCCATAACCTTTAGGCTAGTGAACTCTAATAGTTTGTCGGGACTGGATTAACCCTTGTTTGAATGAACCAGTATAAACTCTCCTGTATTGCTCTTTCTTAACTTTAGCACTTATCTATCATCTAAAAAAACTAAACAATACTGATGAAGCACGTGATCTGCTACCAGGGGGCTAGTGGGGTTGCGAGATGAGCCGGAGGCTTTGGAGTCCACGACGAGCGCTCTACGTCAATGTACCTGCAGAGAGGAGGGGAATTGGTGACTCAGCAATGGAGTCGACGATCCAAAAGATCACGTGAACCTCTACCTTAACATCTTGGAACCGCAGACCACCGATAATGGACTGTGTTGTGCATTCCCCGGCACTCTCAAGGGCAGCACTTATCGGTGCTTCTCCGGTCTGCCAGTTGGCTCTGTCACCAGGTTCGTGGACCTTTCCTCAAAGTTTATCGCCCAACATGCGGGGATGATCAGGATCAAATACAGTGCCAACGCACTATTGGCACTACGATAGGTCAAGCTGTCTCTTCGGGATTTCATAATCAAGTTCACTTCGATGATGACAGAAGTGAACGATTTAATCCTAAGTCTGGCCATAGCGGGGTACATCAGAGGATTGGTACCTTTCTCCCCATTGGCTCAGAACCTGATGCTCCATAAAGTGGAGACCATGCCCAACCTCTTCCATCGAGCTCAATTATACATTGAGATGGAAGAGGAGGATGAGAATAAGCTCACGGAACTTGGGACCCCTAGCTTTAAAAAACCAAAGTTTGAGAGAAAGGGGTACACTGGGAAAAACAATTTCAATGATACCCCTGGTAAGTACACCGACAATAGGGTTGAAGCTTTCAAAAAAGAGTGGAAGCTGAAACACGACAATAAGGTGTACCAGACCTCAATGAAGCAGTCGCCAAAGGGTGCACCTCAACAAGGGAGGGACTTCACCCCGCTAACCATCAGCAAGGGCGAACTGTTGGAAAAGCTAAAGAGCCGAGCGGATCTGCCCGCTCCTCGCTCTTTAGACCCTGCAACCAAGGACAACCGTAAGAAAAGTGGAAGATACTGCAAATTCCACAAGGACCACGACCACCTAACAGACCACTGCAGAGAATTCTCGGGCTTTGTCAAGCAACTGATCTCGAAGGGAGAACTTGGCAACTTCGTCAAGGGACCCCGAGGACGGGACACTTGCGAATCTGACTCGAAGGGGAAGCGTCCACTTTCTCCTTCGCCAGATAACGACAGCAGCGAGGATCGCCAACGGAAAACCATCAATATGATATATGGTGGTGGTTCCGTTGGTCAGAACAGAGGGTATGCCCGGAAGGTGCTGATGTCACAATCAACACCTCGAGACAACAGAAAACGGGTCCGCGAGGAGAAGTCTATATGCTTCTCCGAAGAGGACCTGGACGATGTTCTGCAACCTCACGAGGATCCACTCGTGATCCAAGTAGATATCGTCCCGATTCTCGAGTCGAGAGAATGATTGTCGATAGCGGCAGTTCCGCGGACATCCTCTACATGGACACTTTCACCAAGATGGGCCTTAAAAGGGAGGAGCTATCTCCCTGCAAGGAATCCATCTACGGTTTCACTAACATCACTGCTCCAGTGGCCGGTGTTATTGATTTGAAAGTCTCCATCGGTTCCAGGCAATGGAGGGTTAGTCGGACTTGTCATTTTATAGTAGTAGAAGTAGAAT